>CAUYTI010140157.1:0-65541 GCA_963575145.1 Galago senegalensis | reverse complement strand
CCGTGGCATTACAGCTCACAGCAACCTCCAACTCCTGGGCTCAAGCGAGTCTCTTGCCTCTGCCTCCCAAGTAGCTGGGACCACAGGTGCCCGCCACAACGCCTGGCTATTTTTTGGTTGCAGCTGTCATTGTTGTTTGGCAGGCCCAGGCTGGGGATTTGAACCCGCCACCTTAGGTGTACATGGCTGGCGCCTTAGCCGGTTGAGCCACAGGCGCCTAGCCTAAATCCTTATCTTTAACCAGATTTTTAAAACAGCCTTTTCAATAACTTATCTCCAGCGTCTCTTCTCTTCATCTTTTACATGATAAATTATTTTCTAAAATAATATGATCACATCGGTACTGCAAAAAATAATGACATATCCCCATTTGTAGCATTTGGATAAATGCACTGGTTTTAACAAGAGTCACAGCGTCAACCACATCATTCTTAGTTCATAAACCCTTCAAGTTCCCTCTTCAAATAGCGTAGCTGAACTTAACAAGTTTTGCTAGTTTTTATTGGAGTTTTAGAAATCAATCTTTAAGTATTTATGAATTGTTGTACACGGGACTAGGTTTGTAAGTCCCTATCCTCACAGATCTTAAACTCTAGTTTGACGCTGTAAACTAACAAACTTTTAGGACACTGTTTTATTATTCAGCACTTAATTGTTCTGTGTTTACTGTGTAATCTGAAACCAAAGAGAGCAAATGTTGAAAAATTCAGGAAAAATTTCACAGAGCAGGTGAAATTTCAGCTGAAAGGTGAAAGGCAGGGAACATATAGAATGAAAGTAAACGGAATTTGATACAGAGGAATCTGACAGGAGTGGGGAATGTAATGACAGGCCTGAGAAAAATTATTGGAGAGACAATTAACAGGAATGAATGGGTAACTGTGAAGATGTAAGACACCAATGGTGGAGAATGACGAGATATAATCTTGACAAGGGAAGGTGGAATCCCATTGCAGAATGTCTTGGAAACCAGACAAAGGTGCTTAAATTTGATTTTGTAGAACCAATTAATAAAAAGCGAATAGATTACATAAGATTATTCTGGCATCTAAATTTGGACATGTGAAAGAAGAAACAGGCAAGCAGAGATATTTGGAAAGAAATTACAGAATTTAATGAAAAATTACAGTTAAAGAGAAAAAAATCATCAAAGAAGAATATAAGCTTCTAGCCTGGGAAACCATAAAAATGGAGATATCACTAAAATGAACAGAAAAGCTGAAAAGTAAAGACAGATTAAGAATACGGAGGGGATGATTGTGGACATACTAGATTTACATGTGTCCAAGTGGAGCTCTCCTAATGCTTACAGTACAGTATCAGGCTGAAGTCAAGATTCAAGGCAGGAATACACAGGTAGAGTGATCTATCACTATGAAGCCATATATTATTAACTATGAACCTCAAAACCAAAGAAGGTAGAAGAGCAGAAATTATTACTTTCTTCTTCTTCTTTTTTTTTTTAGACAGAGTCTCACTCTGTTGCCCAGGCTAGAGTGACATGGCATCATCACAGCTCACAGCAATCACCTGGGCTTCAGCAATCCTTTTGCCTCAGCCTCCCAAGCAGCCAGGACCACAGGCTTGTGCCATTATACCTGGCTAGTTTTTCTGTTTGTGATAGAGTTGGGGGTCTTGCTCTTGTTCACACTAGTCTAGAACTCCTGAACTCAAGCAATCTATGTGCCTCAGCCTCCCAGAATGCTAGGATTACAGCCACCACAACTGGCAGAAATTATTACTTTCATTTCACAAATAAATTAATTAATGCTCAGAATTAACATAGCCTGACTAAAGTTAAATGGTTTGTTAGCAGCAGAGCCAGGAAAATCCTGATTCTCTACACTTGTCAGAAAGCTGCCAAAAAGACAGCTAAACTCAAGGCCCTTCTTTCAAAAGGAGTCATCAGCATAGAGGCAGCAAACAAGCCCCTGAGAATGTATCATTCCTTAATAGCAGGAGAATAGAAAAAGAAAGGATTCCTAGGAGATACCCACAATATATTAAAATGTTGAAGGAGGAGAGCCCAGTAAGAGGCACCCAGCTGACAGGAATACACAACAGGGTAGAGAGAAAAAAAAATCAAAACCAGAAAAGTGCAGAGTCAGGAAAGCCAAAAACGGAATAAGTACTCAGTGATTTTAAATGCCAGACAAAGCTGGAAGAAGAGGATTTGGCATGATGGTAATACATTTGATGGCTGAAATGTTTTCAAACATTTAACTCTTCAGGAACTTTACCTAACAAATGCAAACACTGTTAACCTAATTGTACCTTCATATTAATCTGAAAAGAAAATTTCACTCTTAAAATATTAGAGAAACCAATAAATTCCTTCAAAATGTTGATGATTATCAACATGCATTTGGTATGGGAGAGTATTTTACTTTTTGCTCATTAAACGTCTATTTTGTAAGTTATGTTTGCAGAAAATAAGTGTGAAGTCTTTAAATGTTGAAAATACAAAGCCTAAGAAAATAAGCATCTATTAATTAGTCAAATGCTAATCAAAATAAAAATTAATCAAATAGAAATATTATTTGATCTTTTAAGTCACAGCTTGAATATATTTCATCATAACCCGATCAGTTATTTCACTTTTTACTTGGCAAGAAAATATTTTCAGCTTTTACCGTCTCCATATCTGAGAAGCTTTTGATAAACATAAACAATCGTTTAACTATACTTTTTGGCGTAAACTATTTTATCAATCCAAAGATTCAGTAAAGGAAAAGAGTGACAACTATAAAAAAGCAAAACTACAGATATGCTGAAAGTAAAACCATATATGAAAAAATTTACCAAGTTTTAATAAAAAATGCTATTGGAAATAATATGGTCAATCTTCCAATGCTAACTTCTGTGTTAAATCGGAGTTAACATGCAAAGGAAAGTGAACTATTTTATTCTTGCCCTAACATGACAGATATAAAATATTTTTAACTCAAATCACCCTTTATTTGTGATATTTGCAGAACACAGCACTGTCTTTGCATGAATCAAGTTCTAGAAAGATCCTTAGAAATTATATGGATCTTAAAGTTTTAAGTCCTTTCATAGGACTGTCAATGAATTAAAATTTCTAAAGACACAAACAAGTGAATCAAACAACTCGCTACTGACCTTGTTCGAGTCTGAAGAGGGTCCTTTCCAGCTTTTCCATTTCGTTTAGAATTAAAATCCGAATCTGTTTACTGTGTTCCATTTTGGCTTCTAGAGGATTTGAAATCTATCTGAAGAGTTAAAAGAACTCCGAAGTCGAGTAAGTTACCCCTACAAAATAAAAAGGAATTAAGATAAAGAAAGTAACTATTACTGTAAATTCTCCAGAGCTGACAGCAGCACTTACATGCTCTAAATGTGTTTTAATCCTAGCAGAGGAATGAAAAAGGATGAATCTTATAAATTAGATGAAGGTGCCCAATAGGTGTTTCCTCCTTTCGAGTAGAATAAGTGAGACCTAAGCGAACAATACTGTACTATATATTCTTACAATTAAAAAAACCCTAAAAACCCGAAAGCATTCTCAGAGAAAAGCAATACATTAGGAGTTGGGGGGAAATTCCTAGCACCACGCCAAAGGGCTCTGAAGGCTCCAACTGGCATTTATGCTTACTAGAGATTAGTCTGCTCAAAGATAACAGGTGGGCGATCTCCCCATTCCCAAATTCGGGTCGGAAGCCACCAATGGGGAGATGAGAACAGAGTGAAGCAGTTGTTGCCCCTGGAATAGCTGCAGTAGACAGAGGATGTACGGACAGAGCTATAGATAGAAGGAATGCATTTCCCCGCGCTGCCAGCGGCATTCCGAGCACTTACGCCGAGCAAGTTATACGTGCGGCTGCCGGGACACTGCAGGACCCGCGACTCTGGCGTTAGGGTCAGAGGAGGGGACGGGAAGGAAAGCAAAAGGGGCCAGGCCAGCTGCCCGGCGGCGAACAGAGCCGCAGCCTAAGGAGGGCCGGGCGCCGTGAAGGGCAAAGGGAGGGGCTGCGGCGGCCAGGACGGGGCCCGGGCGGCCGGCGAGGCCAGGAGGCTTCCCGGCGACTCCGCCTCTCGCAGGGCGGTAGGAGACCGCGGACCCCACAGGGCGGAGCGCGCACTCTCCGGGGTGGACGCGGACGGGTCCCCGGCCCACTTCCGGACCGCCGGCCGGACAGCGCGCCCCGACCGCAAGTCTCGCGAGAGCGCGGCCGCCGCAGGGTCTCAGGTGCAGGCTGGAGCCCCGGGCGGCTGCAGCCCAGGCTGCCGGCCTCTCTTCCTGCTCCCCTCGAGGAAGCTGCGGCGGCCGGCGTGCGCCCCTTGTTCAGGGCCCGCGAGCTCGTAGTTGCACGTTAAAATCCTGCTGCCCAGGCTGCGAGCGAACTTGAGCGGCGCAGCAGGGTCCTTTTGTGGAAAGGGCTGGATGGAGTGAAGAACCTGCGGCCTTGGGTACACGTGGCTCTCCAGATCCCCAAGGGCGGCTCTTCGACTGAATCCAAACTTGACAGAACCAGTGTCTTTATTAAAAAGGGTTTGTTCTGTAAAATTTGAATTCAGTCGGAAGGCCGCACTGAAGGATCCAGAAGGCCACTTGTGGCCCCAAGGCCGCCTCAAGTAAGGGAGCTGGCCGCAGGCGCTGACGATCCATCCAGTACGTGTCCATCTTCTCCAGGGCCGACAGGGTACTCGCTCCTGCGTGCAGGCGCAGAAGGGGAGGCAGGTGAAGTCTGGCCGCTCCACAATAAAGAGCGCAAATAGTATCTACCGGTTGTTCTATTTGGCAAAAAACGCTGGATAGACCCGCAGTGGCAGATGCCTAAGGTGCTTTTATGCCTGAGGGAAAAAGAAAACATCTTCTAGGGGTTTTGGAGGGTACCTAATGATCATAAGAAAATAGACAAAAGGGCCAGGTTCCAGCGCTTTGGGAGCCAAAGCAGGAGCTCATGAGATCGGCCTTAGCAACAGAGCTGGAGACCCTGTCTCTAGGAGAAATTGAAGGGCTTGGCGCTCATCCCTCAGTGGTTAGGGCCGCAGCCACATACTACGGGGCTGGCGTTTTCGAACCTGGCTTGGGCCTGCTAAACAATAATGACAGCTGCAACAAAAGAATAGCTGGGCGTTGTGGCGGGCGCCTGTAGTCCCAACTACTTGGGAGGCTGAGGCGAGAGAATCCAGTAAGCCCAAGAGTTTGAGGTTCCTGTGAGCTGCGATGCCACAGAACTCTACTGAAGGGGACATAGTGAGGCTCTGTCTCAAAAAAAGAAAAAAGAAAGAAAAGAAATTAAAGAATTACCCGGAGGTGGTGGTGCAAGCCCCTAGGCTCAGGTATTGGAGAGGCTGGGGCAGGAGGATGGAAGAAAAAGGTTTGGGTTAGGTTAATGGGGTGTAGAGAAAAATCTTGCTTTCTTTGTTGTGGAATTGCTGTAGGTCCGAGGAGGATTATGGGTTAAAACACACACACACACATACACACACACATACACACACTGAAATACTTGTTTCAGTAGATTTCTGAGAATGACTAGGTGCAAATGGTCCAAAACTGAGTTTGGAAACCCATAGCTTATTCATGGTCATCTGTTGTTTCTCAGGCACATAAGTGCTGGAAATGCAGCAATAAAAACAGCTCCTGCCCTCATGGAATTCCTACATTTTGTGGCAGACACATAAGTGAACTTAATAAGCAGATTACGTAGGATAATAAAAGGTTGTGAGAAATAAACCAGGGAAGGGGAACTGGCAATTCTAAACACCATGGTCAGTGGAGTGATTCCAAATTGAGAGAAGGAAGACACTGTCCGGGGTAGAGGGTTACAGATTGTGCAAAGCCCCGAGGTAGGAGCATCCTCGGTGAATTAAAGGAGGCCACTGTAGCCAGGTGAAGAAGAGACTGGTAAGAGATCAGAATAGACAGATGGTGTGGGGTGGGCCGCCAGATCTGGTAAGGTTTTGTAGGCCTTGTAAGGACTTAGGCTTTTCCTTTGGGAAACAGAGTCTTTGGAGGATTTTGAACAGAGTGACATAATCTGATCCACCCTTTAAAAGGATTAATCTGCAATTTGATGGGGAATAGCTGAATAAACTATAGAGTGAAGCAAGGAAGGAAGCAAGGAGACTAGTTAGAAAACTATTACAGTCATCTGAGCAAGAGAAGGGTGTGTGTGTGTGTGTGTGTGTGTGTGTGTGTTGGGGAAAATGTATTGCAATGAAAGTGGTGAGAAGTTGAGGAGTTCTGGATCTGTTTTGAAGGCAGAGCCCATAGGATTTGCTAATATAGAGAAAGGACTCAAGGATGATTCCAGGGTTTTTTGTCTGAGCAAACAGAAAGTACTGTTCAATAGAAATAATTATGAGCTACACAGGTGATTTAAAATTTTAAGTAGCTACATTAAAAAAAAGGTTGAATTAGTTTTTGTAATATAATTTATTTAACTCTAAGACATTATTTGAATAAATAATCAATATAAAAAGTTATTAGTGAGATGTTTTATGTTCTTTTTTCATACTAAATCTTCAAAAGCTGGCATGTATTTTACACTTTGAGCATTTCTCAGTTTTGAGAACTACATGTCAGATGCTCAACAGCTTCATGTGGTTAGTGGCACCACATGCACCGGACAGAAGGTGTAATTTACTGAGAGAGAAAAAAGGAAGGACTAGAATTGGAGAGTGAAAATCAAATTGGTAAATTTGAGATAAGTATTAAACATCCTATGGAGTTAGCATTTGAAAAGCAGTGGGTTGTAACTAACTGGAGGGTTGTCAAGTCAATTTATTCATTGCAACCAACAGTTTTAAAAAGTAAAATAGAAAAGATTCTAATGCGTTACATCTAGCAAAAGTATTTCACAAAACATCCGTTTCTGTTACTTCTATTTGGATGTCATATTTTTCTACGGGTGGGGGATGTCATGGTTAAGAGCAGGATTGAAAGCCGCTGCTGTAGAATACATGCTGTGCAGAACCGAGATTCATGATTACGGAATGGTACCTGGAGTTGAATCCCAGCTCTGCCGCTAACTCCCTGTGAAACTCTGAATGTACTCAGCTGCTTCGTGCTTTGGTTTTTCCAAAAGTAAAATGAGAATACAAATATTATCTACTGTTAATTAAATGAGGGCTTAAAACTGGGCCGGATACATACCAAGGACTGGTGTCAATGGAAATGTTAGGGAAATGGGCCCCCAGCGACGTTGTAAAACTCAGATCACGTTTACCTTTGTCTCCTTTTTCAGACTCTCTTCTACTTTCAGGCTCTCCTGTGGCCTTCTCATCTCTCATCTCTCACACTGCCCTCTGATTGATTGTTGTTCTTCAGGGCTCCAAAATTTGTCTTTCTTGCTGTTCTTCTCCCCCCCCCCCAGTAAAACTCTCAATTTAGTGTCAGTGTTACAGCTAGATAAAAGGAGTCAGGGATTGCTGTCATGAATTCCTTTAGGAGTGACGGATTCTTACACAAATGCTTGACTTTTAGAAGAAGATTTGTTATTCCAAATGATTTTAATCATGGAGATTTCATGTTGTGAAAGAAGTGTTAAATAATTGTTAAATAATGGAACCATTATTTACTATGAGGTGCCTCCAAGATTAATTTTATAAGCCACATAGTATCCTTTTTAAAAAGAAAAGTCACACCAGTGTACTATTTATGAAGTTCTTGGAATGGGAATGAATTTGCAGTCCAGAGCTACAGTGGTGCCATGTGCAGCCTTCATTTGGGAACACATTTGTCCCCTGCCTGTCCTGTGCACTGTATGTGACAGGCTCTATATATACACAGTAATCCCATGCTGTAGTTGTTGAGAGAAGACTCTCCTTGACACATTTGATGGATGACCTCAATTATTTGACAGCGACCCTAATGTTTTCTAAAATATTGACTAAACATTTCTTTCTTTTTTTTTTTTTTGCAGTTTTGGGCTGGGGCTGGGTTTGAACCTGCCACCTCCGGCATATGGGAAAAAAAAATGCTGTTGGAAAATGCAGTTTTAGATCTGTTAGCAAAGAGCTAATTTAAATGAAACTCTGGAACTGGGCCAAATTACCCTCTCAGTCACAGAATGACTAGGAGAGTCATGCCAGCTGCAAGCTCCCTCCCCAAAGAAGGAGGACAGAGGTGAGTGAAACTCACAGTTCTTCCCAGATTTACCAACCAGATAAGTAAACCACTCTGTTTTCCCAGGAATGGAGTACATTAAGGAACAAAGAAAAGCCAGGATATTGTTTAGGGAAGCTCTTTCTTCAAAGAAAATGGGAATTAGGGAAAAACATTTCTTCAGACACTGTGCAAGTCACTTAACCTCTTTAATGTGCCCGTTCCTGAGCTGTTATTTATTTTCAAGGGATTACAAGAAATGTCTGAAATAGTTTTAAAATTAATACATGTGCTATAAATAATTAAGAACAACTAATACATATATATATATATGTATATATATATATATGTGTGTGTGTGTATTTTTTTTGAGATAGAACCTCAAGCTGTCCCCCTGGGTAGAGTGCTGTGGCATCACAGCTCACAGCAACCTCCAACTCCTGGGCTCAAGCAAGCCTCCTGCCTCAGCCTCCCAAGTAGCTGGGACCACAGGCACCCGCCACAACGCCTGGCTATTTTTTTGGTTGCAGCCATCATTGTTGTTTGGCAGGCACGGGCTGGATTCGAACCCACCACCTCAGGTGTATATGGCTGGCGCCTTAGCCACTTGAGCCACAGGCACCGAGCCGAGAACAACTACTATTTCATGAGCATCTAAAAGGTGTCAGGTACTTCGTATATATTAAGCCCATTCAGAGGCTAACTCAATTGCTAAAACAACACTATTATTACCTGCAATATAAAGGCAACGAAAATGAGTCTTCAAGTAAGTTGTTAAGGTGCCCTAGTGAACAGAGTGGATGCTTGTGACTTCAATTGCATTCTCTTGGTAAACTTCACTTAATTCTGTTGGTAAACTCTCTATCTGAGGCCACTGACTTTATTCCCATCATCTTGTAACATGTAAGGGTTTTACAAATCAAATTGAAATGCTGTTGACTTTATATACCTTTGTAACAATAGTGAGTTTGTCTTCCTGCTTTGAGTAACATTCTGGCCAATCTAAGCCTCATCTCAGGACCAGGACACCTCCTTCAGGGGATCTTTGCCTGCCCTGTCCTCCTCCTGAGGGCATAGGGTGCTCCTTTAAGCTCCTTTGTTGTATGACACATTATGATTTGTATAAAAATTACCTTTAAAATTTCCTCCCTGTCTCACTGAAGTCCTTGAAACAGGCACTGTGTTTTCTTTTTCTGGATGGCAGAGTTATAAAACGACACATTTTAGATATTCTAAGAAAAGTGCATTTTATTCTTGAAACCTCTCATCTACTTTATCGTTCCCCACCTTCTAGGCAGTCATGAGAAAAGAAAAAATAATTCTAGTCTAACATACTTTAAAACTAATTCTGATCCAATTGTTCTATTGTTTGAGGCTCCTTTCTCTGCTTCATTCTAAGATGGTGTCTGGCAAAAGAGACAGGTTCTAGCATGAACTGATGCATCACAGAAAGAACTCTGTAAGCCAGGAGTGGCCATTGTGCAGGGGCTGGCATCATCTAAAATGTATCTGGCTAGTCCTGTTGCTGGTTAGCCTGTTGGCATAAGCTACTGGTGTCTGGTCTATAGGTGATAACTTCCTGATTATTTTTTCTCGGCTTGGTCAGAGTTTAAAGGTGCCCCTGCAATCCCTGCCGCTGTCTTGGCCTTTTTTCCTACTTTCCCTGCAGACCCCTCTGACAGTACTGGAAAACAGAGGTACTTTGACTAACTGTATGTTACACAGGTCATCACATAGTGCATTGTGTGAAAATAAAATTAGAAGGAGTATAATCTGCGAGTAATACCTGCTGTATAGATTCTTAGTTCAATGACCAACACAACTGATCTACCAGCGCACTTGATAGAAGTATCCCGCTGCCAATAAAGAACACTCAGAGGAAAGGTCAATGGTATAATTACAAAGGCCAATCTATTTTAACTGCCTAAGTTTTAAAAAAAGCCCTCTTCTCAATTTACAGTGACTGTGGGAGTCATTTTCCTGCTTACACAGTGGTAAAGGGTTTGTATATCTTGAATATAACATAATGGAAAATCAAAAGATTAAACAATTTAGCACTTTGGAAAGTTTATTTCATGAACATAGGCTACATGTCATCAAGGCAAATGATTACTTCATTGGTTACATAGAAAAATGATAATGAAGTTTAATTTTCTTTTTTAAAAAAGTGCATGCTGGAAAGGATTTATATAGAGATTCAAACATAATCAACTTGCCTTTTAAAAATATAGAAGGCTTGAATTTGTTAATAATGGTATTTTCGAAGTGCCAATGTATGACGTATACATTAAATTCAGAACCAATTCAAAATTTAGCCTTTGAAGTGATTTTGTAAATCATGCCACATTTGTTAAATACATTCTTTAGGATCCACTGTGACTTTTCTCTCTCCTTCCCAAGGTGAAATTTGATACTGTAAAGTCAAACTTAAAAATAATGAAAATTTGAAGTACTTTCTAGATTTTTCTAGATGTTATGTCTTGGTAGTAGAAATTGAAACTTCAAACAACATTCTTGGGTTCATAATTCTACACAGTTTAGGAGGCGTGGTGACATAAAAGGAACACTAACGTGTGTGTCTGAAAAGATGATTGCATTCTTCTATAATATTTTCTTTTTTTTTTTTTTTGAGACAGAGCCTCAAGCTGTCCCCCTGGGTAGAGTGCGTGGCATCACAGCTCATAGCAACCTCCAACTCCTGTGCTCAAGTGAGTCTCCTGCCTCAGCCTCCCAAGTAGCTGGGACCACAGGTGCCCGCCACAACGCCCGGCCATTTTTTGGTTGCAGCCGTCATTGTTGTTTGGCGGGTCCAGGCTGGGGATTCAAACCCACCACCCTAGGTGTACGTGGCTGGCGCCCCAGCCGGTTGAGCTACAGGCGCCGAGCCCTATAATATTTTCTTTAAAAAAAGATAAGATAAGCACTCAGAGCCGTGCTCAGGGCCTTACTTTTTTGTCAACACAATGTGTCCAGTGCAAATGCATAAATGGGAGAAAATCTGCATCAGGAATAGGTTGTGCGGTGAAGTTATATCCGTGCTTCAGGATCAGAAGAATTTCCACCAGGCACAGTGGTGATGGTGCTGCACTTCGAGAAAGGCTGGAGGCCTGTGGGCAACCTGGCTCGTGAGATAGGTGCTTGCTGGTGAGAAAAGCCCTGGTGTGCCCTCACTGACGTGTCCTCATGGGCAAGGTAAGTAGGCTTGGGAAGAGAAAAACCTATGGGGTGTTGAGCCTCCCACCTGGTCTCTCTCTACCATCCAATTTTCAGGAATCATAGAGGACCTTCATGGGGCCCAACAATGTCAGAGGAAGTTTTATTCTTAGTCCATTTTTTTTTTTTTTTTTGAGACAGAGCCTCAAGCTGTTGCCCTGGGTAGAGTGCTGTGGTGTCGCAGCTCACAGAACCTCTAACTCCTGGGCTTAAGTGATTCTCTTGCCTCAGCCTCCCAAGTAGCTGGGACTATAGGTGCCCACCACAATGCCCGGCTATTTTTTGGTTGTAGTTGTCTTTGTTTGGCAAGCCCAGGGCCAGATTCGAACCCGCCAGCTCTGGTATATATGGCTGGTGCCTTGGCTGCTTGAGCTACAGGTGCTGAGCCAAATTATTTATTTTCATTTAGCATTTTCCAAACTGATTTAACCCTTTGGACTGCCCCCTGACCACTACTTTTTCCCCTCTGTCAAAGGACTATTACTGTCTCACAGAGTGAATGTCCTAGGAAACAGTTTTCTCTTTTTTCTTTCTCTCTCTTTTGAGACAGAGTCTCATTTTGTCACCTCAGTAGAATGCAATGGTGTCATAGCTCACAGCAACCTCAAACTTTTGGGGTCAAGTGATTCTCTTGCCTCAGCCTACCAAGTAGCTGTGACTATAGGTACCCACCACAATGCTGGCTATTTTTTGGTTGTAGTTGTCATTGTTGTTTGGCGGGCCCAGGCTGGATTCAAGCCTGCTAGCCCTGATGTATGTGGCTGGCACCTTAACTGCTTGAGCTACAGGTGCCCACTTAGTCTGTTCTTAGCGCATTATACCTTTTGCTACATAATACTATTAGGAGTTGGTCCTCCATATGGATTGGACGGTTGTCCAGGTAGGATTGAAGATGCTCTTCACAGCTGTCTTCTCCACTAATTGGAGGCTCAGCCACAGTGACCCTCATCACCACTCTTAAAGCTGTTCATTTAATTCTAGCCTCCTGTCTCACCTCTTCATTTGAGGTATCATGAGCTTGGATCAAAACGGACTATTTCAGCAATTCCGAGACATATTTGGAGAAATAATGTGAAGTTTTGGTGTATGAATATTGTGGAGCCAATTTATACATTTTATATGTATGAGATATTATGAAATTAAATTAAAATGAAGGGAATAGATTAGGCCATATGACTAATCTGTTTTTGTAGTATTAAAAAATGTACCAGCACAGTTACAGAGATGGCATGGATCCCAGACTGGCATAAATAGGCAAGATTTCAATCTGTTTGGGTGAGACATGGTAACAGTCTCCTTAAACTGTACTGCTGTTAGTCGAATGATAGCATCTGTGTTCTTGGCATTAGAGTTGGACCACAGGTAGTAGATACAACTAGCTCCTACCGTGAGGAGGTTGGGAAGGGGCTACAAGGACTAGACATGGTATCCGGGCTTGAGAAGTTGCATTGTCAAGGATCCTCTACTAGGCTGTAAACTTAGTTGCAGTATTGGAACACAAATCAGGCCTGGGGTATTTGTCAATCTAAAGGATTGGGGAAATATAGTGGGAATTGGCCTTGGAATTGGGAAAAAGACTGCTGTAATTAAATAGGCCAGCGAATGTCACTCAGATGTGAAATGTAGGGAAAATGGACCAATTCTAGATTCTTACAAATATTCAGGGCATGGCTTTCATTGGCCGGGCCCCATCTACTGCTCACGTATCTTTAGTCCTCCCTGTTGAGTAGAGCATGAGTGGGCAGGGGGCAAGAAAACCCCTGTGTTCTTTTGGCATTTGAGCACATTATTCAACTCACAAGGCATGTGTTTAAACTGAGAATTAAATGAGATGCTCTGCTCAAGTAAGTCCACAGGTATATTGATACAGCTGTGAAGTTCCCACACACTACCTATATAAAATATGTGCCCCTGCCTTTTATAATAATCCCCAAGTGTATTTTCATGGGCTGTTACCAGGTGAACATCTACTGCTTCATCAGTGCTTCTAGGAATATCTGAAAAATAGCACAAGTATTCTGATGACAGTCAAATTATTAAGTTTGATTAGCACAAAGCAAAAATCAATTCAATGAGTCATTGGTAACAGTAGCAAACTCTGTTTTCCATGGCGCCATTTTCCTGATCTAGCGCCGTCCATATGTTTCTTTGGGGAGTAAGTCATGTGGAGAGTTTCTGTTTGGGTTCTGTGGGTGCTGTGTTAAATCAGGAGCCCCCAGGACTTTGCTTTCAGAGTGTGATGCTAAGAACCAGCTGCATTGGCATCACCTGAGAGCATCTTAGAAAAGCAGAATCTCGTGCCTAATACTAGACCTGCTGAATCAGAGTCTACATGTCAACAAGATCTCTGAAGTTTGAGTCAGGCCTTTACTCCTCAAGTTCATGACTCCAAGTTTAGAGACTTCCACGTCTTAACTTTTCTGGGATCTGTGGGCATCGAGAACCAATTCAGTTGGACACTTTTTAAATTCTAAAATCTATAACCGTGTGCCCTAAGCAGTTCTTTCCTTATTTGTCTGAAAAGCCAGGCTTCTTTTCTTTTGCATTCTCCACATATATTTTGTTTTTGCCTTTTTTCTCCTTGATAATTTTTGTTTTCAGAAGCAAAAAGCATTACTTCTACTTTCAGGAATCATAGTTTCCCTGTGGTCATCCTGAAGACATTTTTCCATGGCTTCTCTTTCAACTACACTGATGTACAGAGGTTCTGTTTACTATTGAATTCTATCATAAAAGGTAAGTTGCCATTCATCTCCCCATGATGCATGTTTAGGTAGCTCTAGAGTACCGTAAATAAAAAGAGCCAGAGACGAAGACCACTTGGTTGCTTTCTCTGTCAAGTTCAACTTTCTGTTTTGTTTGATTTTTTTTAACATTATAGAAATCTTTTTATAACATTATAAAATCTTAAAAATTTCGTCTCTTCCAGAAGTAGCCGTATTTTCTCTGTCTTAGTCATAGATCTTCTGTTAATTTGTTACACAATTCTATGCTAATTAAGGAAAAAAAATCTTTGTTAGACATTTTCTCCTCTGTTTTCTTCGTTTTGTTTTCTGTTCTTTCCCATCTTTGTTATGAAGAAAAAGACCCTCAAGGGAACATGTTGCCATTTTGAAGCTTGGGCATTTATGTACGTACTATTTCTGCATATGTATTGGAAGTCACACTCAGAAATACTCTCTGTAAATTAAGCTTAACCCATGTGTGTTGGCAAGAGTCAAGATCATTAGGGTTTATGTCATAAGAACCCTCTTCATTTTGAAGCCATATCCTCTGTTTTTTCACTATCTCTAAATACCACACAGGATGATGAAGAAATAAAGTGAGAGAGTCTGCTGGATGATAGCGATGATAAGCTACTCTGAATGTCATTTGTTGAATGGTACACAGAATGTCATACCCCAAAGAGGAGCATCATCTCCCCAGGAGCTCACTCTTGATTACCCAAACCAATGGGCCATCTGGAACCAGGAATTACACTTCAACCAGTGAAAGAAGCTTCGCTTGAACTTAGCTTCCTGGAAAATTGATATCATTATTTCTCCCTCTTACAAGAACTACAACTTCCCAAGATCTTCTCTGTCCTTAGGTGCTGGACAGCTGGCTTTCAGTTACCTCCTCTAACTAGCTAGCCTGCAAACCCAGACTGCCGAACATTCAAGGTGTCTGATTATCTTTTTTGATAAAGTTACTATCATGCTTGCTGTGTCAGAAAGGAGAGCAACAGCAGGGTCAGGGTCTTTTCGCTGGAATACTGGACTGAGTCTCCATCAGGTGGTCCGAGCCCCTGCACACCTCTTCGTAGGAACAATGGGAGAATCAAAGGACCTGTGGCTTTCTTGTTGCTAGCTCTTTGAATTTCCCTATGTCTTAATCCTTAAAATGTGATGTTGTAAAATTGTCCCTGAGCACTGCTGAGGGAGCAGGAGGTCTCCAGTTTTGCTGTGCATAAGTGGCTTCAGTACCCCATCATTGATTAGCTTTGGGAAACTTCATTTAACTGCTCTATATCTCAGTCTGAATGCTTGTAACATGGCTGGAAGCCACTACCATATTTTGCCTTGGATAACATGAACTCTCTTAATTCATGTATTCTTTAACCCATCTGTTTCCTTTATTCCTCCTTGCTCAGCTAAAATTCCATGATAATTTCTTTTTTTGAGACTGAGCCTCACTCTGTGGCCCCAGGCTAGAGTGCTGTGGTGTCATAGCTCACAGCAATCTCAAACCCCTGGGTTCAAGCAATCCTTTTGGTTCAGCCTCCTGAGTAGCTGGGAGTATTGGTATCCACCACAACGCCTGGCCAGTTTTTGTATTTTTAAACAAGAGAGGTCTTGCTCCTGTTCAGACTGCCTTGAATGCCTGAGCTTAGTGACCCACCTGCCTCAGCCTTCCAGAGTGCTAGGATTACAGGTGGCTCAGCTTGATAGATTTCAATAACACTTTCAGCAGTACCCTAAACTTCCTTCTCCTCTGTATCTTTTGTGACATCTGCTGAAGACTGCAACCGTGGATAAAACAAACTGCTTTCTCTGCATGTGCCTGAGTATCAAGCACTGATGGAGAGAGTTCCACAATAGGGCATATTGATTCCATAAAAAAAATAATGAAAACACCTTCAAATGGATCATTAACACTGTACTGTCCACACTTGATTTTAGCCAGAGGCTGAGAAGTGATTTTAACGCTGTCTAATTATCCTACAAGGATTCTCAGTCAAACTTCTCTCCCACTTTTTATAATTATTTCAAACTTCTTCGTGCCTTCTTCCTTTCATCCCTGTGATTCTCAGAAGGTGATGTTGGCTCTTCTTTTCCAGTAGTCCCCCTTGTCCTTGGGTAATACATATCAAGAACCCCAGTGGATGTCTGGAAACCACAGATAGTACCAGACCCTATATGAACTATGGGGTTTTTGTTTAGAGACTGGGTCTTGCTCTGTCATCCAGGCTGGAGTGCAGGGGTGCAATCACAGCTCACTGCAGCCTTGAACTTGTGGGCTCAATCGATTCTCCCACTTCAACCTTTCAAGTAGCTGAGATTATGGGTGTGAGCAACCACTAAGACATTTTCATAACAATGGTGGGAAAGAATAGAAAACAAAACTAAGAAACAGTCTAATAAAGTCTGTTTATTATGAGAAAATGTCTAAGTCACAACGACTCAGTGACTGGCCGGTAGACAGCGTGTTCAGTGCAGATACACTGGTGTGAGTTTTCAACATATGCATTATTTCTGAAATTTTCCATTTAATATTTTCAGACTACGGGTAAGTAAATCCAGGGAAAGGGAAACTGCAGAAAAGAGGAGACTATAGAGAAAAAAGGAAGTTCCTGTTGAACGGGAACTCCATCACCTGCCTTTATTTCCCACACTCTGCCCTAGCTGCACCTCTATCCAAGCTGTCCTGTTAACTTTGTTACAATGGAGGTATAATTATTTCTCCTAGGTCTAAATCTTCTGGTGCTTTGATTTTATCCACATTTATCTCTCAGAGACCCGAAGTTACAGAAACTTTAATCTCCATATCCAAATTCTTCCACAATTGCTGCTTTTAAAAACAGCTGAGTGTTCTCTTGATTAAGAGAAGAAGAGGTGGCGCCTATGGCTCAAGTGGCTAAGGCGCCAGCCACATACACCTAAGGTGGCGGGTTCGAATCCCCAGCCCGGGCCCGCCAAACAAGAATGATGGCTGCAACCAAAAAATGGCCAGGCTTTGTGGCTGGCACCAGAGGTCCCAGCTACTTGGGAGGCTGAGGCAGGAGACTCGCTTGAGCCCAGGAGTTGGAGGTTGCTGTGATCTGTGATGCCATGGCATTCTACCCAGGGGGATAGCTTGAGGCTCCGTCTAAAAAAAAAGAGAGAAAAAGAGACAAGGAGAAGTCTCACTTAATTCCCTCAGCTGTGGTCCTACTTCCTCCTCTGTGCAACTAAATTTTTTTTTGGTGGGGGGGGCAGAGTCTCATTTTTGCCACCTTGGGTAGAGTGCTGTGGTGTCACAGCTCACAGCAACCTCAAACCCTTGGGCTCAAGCTATCCTCTTGCCTCAGCCTCCTGAGTTACTGGGACTACAGGCACCTGCCACAACGCCCAGCTAGTTTTTAGAGATGGGGGCTTGCTCTTTCTCAGGCTGATCTCGAACACCTGAGCTCACCTGAGCTCAAGCGAGTCACCTGCCCTGGCCTCCCAGAGTGCTAGATTACAGGCGTGAGCCACTGTGCCCGGCCCCAGACAACTTTTTCAAAAACTATCTGAATTTGCTGTTTCTGTGTCTTGCCCTCTCCAATCTGACATCTGCCTGTACCACTCTGTGTCGAGGTTCCTTGATCTCAGCACTATGGCCATTTGAGGCTGGCTAAGTCTTCGCCATGTGGGTCCCTTCCTGTGCATTCTAGGAGGTTCGTGGCACCCCGAGCCTTCATCCATTAGATGCCAGTAGCAGCCCTCTATCCCCAGTTCTGACAACAAAAATGTCTTCCGACATTGCCAGTGACCCCTGCCAGGCAAAATCACCCGCAGGAGGGAGCCGCTGCTCTGTCTCCATGGCTTCTGCTGAGGTCGCTAATGACTCTCACGATGTTGCGTCTCATTTCTCGTCTCACTTGGTATCTCAGTGGCATCTGACACTGGTCACCTCTCCCGTGTTGAAACATTTTTCTTTTGTCTCCAATGACCACATCCTCTTAATTTCCCTCTTGCTTCTCTTTCACTTAAAAAATAAAAAATCTCCTTTGCAGGTTCATCCTCTGCCGACTGACATTTAAATGTTGGTGCTTTCTTCTTACTCTGCTCTCTGCGGAATGCCAAAGCTTTAATTTTCATCTTTACATTTCTGCTTCCAGCCATGACGGGCTGGTTGCAGGGTGGCGAGCAGGCCAACCCCTCCCACCAACAGCAATAAAAAAGCTGGGGACAAGAGTTTATCCGTATCTTGACAGCCTTTATCTCTATTTAATAGACTTGCCTTTTAGAGAGAACAAAATACACTCCAGCTCTGCTTTTTGAAGTAGAAAATTAGATCTTAATCAGAATAATACAGACAAGATGAAAACAGTATTCTTTGAACCAGCCTAGAATGGCCTGAACGATCTGCCTCAGCGCCACCTCTCACCCCCCTCTCCTCTCCCAGCTTCATCCTGTCCTTTTAGCCCTCTGTGCTCTGTATTCTGGCTCCAGCCAACTCGCCTTGGTCCCGTCCTCTATCCTCATCAGGCACCTCCAGGAGGCTGTGAACCTGTTGGTCCCTCTGCGTAGAGTGCTCTTCTTAGCCTTCTCTGGGGACTTGACTCACCCTTCACATCCAACTGAAGCAGATTTCCTCGGGGAACCCTCTCCCGACCTTCTTGACCAGGTCCAATCCCCCAACTATGGGGGGATTTGGAGGCCTGTGTCATCTCCTCTGTAGCACAGTAGCACTTTACATTTACTGTAGGGAGGTGGTGGAGTATAGTTGAATGGCTCCATTTAGGAATTGTGGAGCTGAGACTGCTTGACTTGGAATCTTAGCTCTTAGCCTTGTAATGCTTCAGTTTCCTCATCTGTAAAATGGGGATAATAATAGAACCTATTTTTAAGAGTTGTTGTGAGTCTTAAATGATTTGGTGTATGTAGCAGGTGGCCATAAAATCTGTGTGCAATTTAAACTTGTACACTATATTAAATTGCACACAAACTTTATGGTCACCCTGTACAGTGCTTATAACAGTGCCTGGAGCATAGTAAGTACTACTATGTAAGTATTGGCTGTAATTTAAAAAAAAATTTATTTCCAGGCAGCGCCTGTGGCTCAGTGAGTAGGGTGCCAGCCCCATATGGGTGGCAGGTTCAAACCCGGCCCAGGCCAAACTGCAACAAAAAAATAGCTGGGTGTTGTGGTGGGCACCTGTAGTCCCAGCTACTTGGGAGGCTGAGGCAAGAGAATTGCCTAAGCCCAGGAGTTGTAGGTTGCTGTGAGCTGTGTGACACCATGGCACTCTACTGAGGGCAATAAAGTGAGATTCTGTCTCTAATAAAAACAGAAAAAAGAAATTTATTTCCATTTGTCTTTCCCACTGTTTGCTCACTATTTTATTCTCTGTGTCAACACAGTTCATGACACATGAATATGGGCAGAATAATAAAGTGTTTGGGTAGACCAGGTGCTGGGGCTCACACCTGTAATCCTAGTACTCTGGGAGGCTGAGGCGGGTGAATTGCTTCAGCTCAGGAGTTCAGGACCAGCCTGAGCAAGAGCAAGACTCTGTCTCTAAAAAATAGCTGGGCACGGTGGCTGGTGCCTATAGTCCTAATTACTTGGCAGGCTGAAGCAAGAAAATCATTTGAGCCCAAGAGTTTGAGGTTGTGTGAGCTATGATGCTATGGCACTCTACCAAGGGTGACAAAGTGAGATTCTGTCTCAAAAGGAAAATGAAAAAGAAAGTGTTTGGGGAGAAAAAAAAACTACACAAATGAAACTCATTAAAAAATCTTCAGATCATTTGTGTAGATAAAAAGGTGGAGATTCTGGGTCAGGCGTGGCATCTCACGCCTGTAATTCTAGCACTCTGGGTGGCGGTGGCAGGAGGATCCCTTAAGCTCAGGAGTTCAAGACCAGCCTGAAGAAGAGCAACATCTTGTCTCTACTAAAAGTAGAAAAAAAAAATTATTGTGACGGGTGCCTGTAGTCCTAGCTACTTGGGAGGCTGAGGCAAGAAGATCACTTAACCCTAAGAGTTTGAGGTTGCCTAGAGCTAGGCTGATGCCACAGCACTCTACCCAGGGTGACAAAGTGAGACTTAGTCTCAAAAAAAAAAAAAAAAGTAGAGATTCTGCGTTGTGTTTGTTAAATGATTCTACTATACTCACTATTTTACTATCACATTGCCATGGTCACTATTTTTAGTTATACAATTTATGCCAGGAAATAAATGACTTCTTTACCCTGGGAGAATTCAAATAATATTTTATGTTGGTTGACTTAATTATAAGAGAATCAATGAAGTCAGAGTCTTAGAGTTAAAATGTTAAAAATTGGGGGCAGCACCTGTGGCTCAAAGGAGTAGGGTGATGGCCCCATATGCTGGAGGTGGTGGGTTCAAACCCAGCCCTGGCCAAAAACTGAAAAAAAAAAAAAAGTTAAAAATTGGAAGAATTTATTCAAATTCAAATTTTTGTATTAAATTCATAAAAAGTAGATGCAATTTAACATAACTGACAATGAAAGAAAATATCTTTGTCTTGGAGGTTCAGGATATATTGGTGAACTATTTTATTTCTTAAAATATCACAGAAGATATTGTAAACAAACCTGCAAGAACTTGTTTGACAAGATACCAAATAAATAGAAATCTGATAAGCAAGCCTGGCTCTGCAAACATGATTACAAGACTATTTATCTGAGGGCGGCACCTGTGGCTTAGTGGGTAGGGTACCAACCCCATATACCAAGGGTGGCGGATTCAAATCCTGACCCTGACAAATTGCAACAAAAAAATAGCCGGGTGTTCTGGTGGGCGCCCATAGTCTCACCTACTTGGGAGGCTGAAGTAAGAGAATCGCCTAAGCCCAGGGATTTGAGGTTGCTGTGAGCTGTGTGACACCAGGGCACTCTACCAAGGGCAATAAAGTGAGACTCTGTCTCTACAAAAAAGAAAAAAAAAAAGAAAAGAAAAGAAAAAAAAAGAAAGAAAAAGAATATTTATCTGATATTGAGGCTACTGGATTCTTTGAATCATTATGAATTTGACAGTGATCTAAAACCTTGAAGAAAAAAAAATTTTTTTTGTCTTTGAGACAGTGTCACTCTGTTGCCCTTGGTTAGAGTGCTGAGGCATCAGCCTAGCTCACAGCAACCTCAAACCATCAGGCTTAAACGATCCTCTTGCCTCAGCCTCCCGAGTAGCTGGGGCTACAGGCGCTTGCTACCATACCTGGCTGGTTCTTCTGTTTTTACTGAAGACATGGTCTTGCTCTTGCTCAACCTGGTATTGAACTCCTGAGCTCAAAGGATCCTCCTTCCTCAGCCTCTCACACTGCTAGAATGACAGGTGTGAACCACTGCGCCCAGTCCCCTGAAGAAATATTGATAAGACAGTGCGTGAATGTTCACATTGGTCAGCTCAGGTTGCCATAACCAAACGCCACAGATTGTATAACAGCCTCAAACAACAGAAACTGACAAAATCTGTAATCTCAGTAGGATATTTTAACATACATCTCACAATTAACGATAGGTTAAGCAGACAAAATATTAGTAAAGATGCCGGGATGCTGGGTGCGGTGGCTCATGCCTGTACTCCTAGCACTCTGGAAGGCCAAGGTGGGTGGATTGCTTGAGCTCAGGAACTCAAGACCAGCCTCAGCAAGCCCCAGACCTCCTCTCTACAAAACCCAGAAAAACTAGCCACGTGTTATGGCAGGTGCAGGTAGTCCCAGCTACTCAGGAGGCTGAGGCAAGAAGATCCTTTGAAGCCCAATAGTTTGAGGATTCTGTGAGCTATGACACCATGGCACTCTACCCAGGGCCTGAGTAAGACTCTGCTTGAAGAAAAAATATTAGTAAAGATATAGAAGATTTGAGAAATGTAAGTAACTGTATCGATTCAGGCTCAGTCCAGACAATGATACACGCTTAGAGAACAGGGTATCCAACAATCGGAGATAATGTTTCTCCTTTCCCTTGCCCACATTTTCTTTCATAGTTACCCACCAATCAAACGAAAAGAGTACTTTGTATCCATCTCAAATATTCCATGATGGATTGCTCTGGGGTATACAAACATCAAAGAAACAATGTAAACATTGGTTTTGGGAGAAGCCTCTTTAAATCATGGCACATAAACCCTTCCAGGTCATTGTCATTCCTTGTCTGATATGTATGTCTGTTAAGGGGGAGGCATGATATTAGAATGGGGTAATTTGACTCTTGGGGAATTTCTGACTTTAATAGTATGATATTGGAGTGATGACAATTTTTGTTGGACTGCCTCACCTCCCAGACTCCCACGATTGCCACATAATGACTTAGATTTGAGGGTATCACGCTGGGAGCACCACCCTCACTCAGGTGGACGGGAAAGGGGGCGGGAAGAACCTGGCCCGGCAGGCTCAGATGCTGTGGCAGCAGCCTGGTAGAGAACGGGCTGGAGTCTCCAAGAGCTTGGCTGGGCAATAAACACTCCTATATAGAAACTGGGAGGTTTCTACTAGTTTCTACTGGTAAGCTGTGACTTAACTAGTGATTCCCAATGATGGTGAAACAGAAAGATCAATAATTAAAAGAAAATATGCAGACTTTATCTAGTAAATGCAAACAATGTAAACTAATTATTTGTATTCTCATATTAATTTGAAAAAAAATTAAAAAATCCTTCTCTTAAAAAGAAAAGAAGGGTGGTGCCTATGGCTCAGTGAGTAGGGCGCCAGCCCCATATACCAAGGGTGGTGGGTTCAAACCTGGCCCCAGCCAAACTGCAACAAAAAAATTGCTGGACGTTGTGGCAGGAGCTTGTAGTCCCAGCTACTCCGGAGGCTGAGTCAAGAGAATCGCCTAAGCCCAAGAGCTGGAGGTTGCTGTGAGCTGTGATGCCTACCAAGGGCAACAAAGTGATACTCTGTCTCTTGAGAAAAAAAAGAAAAGAAAAGAAAATATAGCACCTATGCTGAAAATAAATCTCAATTATCTTGTCATTTTCTCATCTAAAATGATGTAAAACTTGCATTGTCATTTGAAGAAGTAAATTATCCAGCCAAAACCTATAAAATAAGGGTTACAGAGATACTAATTGATAATATTGTTATATCAGCTGAGGGATTACATAATATCTGTTGAATTTTGTATCTTTTAAAAATTTTGTAATTTGGGGGGATTTTGTTCTGTATTAAATATTTATTTACATAGCTAATTTGTTATTTATAATGTATTCCTTATCTTTAAGAGATCTGCATCTCCAATGTGATAGGCTTCAGGTTGAATAAAACTTGAATCCATCCTTGGGCCTGATACCTTATCTCTCTTGCTCTTATCACTGCAAGTCATGGCCTGAAAAGCAGGACCTACATGAATATATTTGGGATGTAGAACAAAATATTAAGAAACTACAGCCTATAATATAGTAACTTAAACTTTCTTTCTTTATTAATTTTGAGACAGAGTCTACAGAATGCCATGGTGTCATAGTTCACAGCAACCTCAAACTCTTGGGCTCAAGCCATTATCCTGCCTCAGCCTCCTGAATAGCTGGGACTACAGGTGCCCACCATAATGCTGGGCTAATTTTTCTATTTTTAGTAGAGACAGGGGTCGGGGGGGGGAGCTTACTCTTGCTCAGGCTGGTCTTGAACTCCTGACTTCAGGTGATCCTCCTACCTCAGCCTCCCTGAGTGCTAGGATTACAGGTGTGAGCCACTGTGCCTGGCCTAGAAAATCAGTTTTTAAAAATTAAGATTAATTCACTTTTTCCACCACCTTGGGGCTGTGGAGGACTGCTGGGAACAGGACTTCTAAAAGGCAAATATGTCTGGAAGGCTGTGGTCCAGGGTCTCTGGAACCAAAGAGAGCACACAGCTCCTCTGAAAATGGAAGGTGTTTACGCTCCAGATGAAACTGAACTCAATCGGCAAGAGATGTGCTTATGTATACAAAGCAAAGAACAACACAGTGACTCCTGGCGGCAAACTCAACAGAATCAGAGTTATCTGGGGAAAGATAACTCAGGCCAATGCAAAGTGTGGCATGGTTCATGTTAAATTCCAAAGTAACCTTCCTGCTAAGGCCACTGGACTCAGAATCTGTGTGATGCTGTACCCGTCAAGGATTAAACTGCTGAAAAGTAAATCAAAGTGGATTTGCCCTCTTGTATTTAAAAGAAATAAAATTAATTCCTTTCTCCTAGATGTTAATATTATGACATGCAAAATATATAATCATTTAAATTCATGAATACGGCTCGGCGCCTGTGGCTCAAGTGGCTAAGGCGCCAGCCATATACACCTAAGGTGGTGGGTTTGAATCCAGCCCGGACCCGCCAAACAACAATGACAGCGGCAACCAAAAAAATAGCCGGGCGTTGTGGCGGGCACCTGTGGTCCTAGCCACTTGGGAGGCTGAGGCAGGAGACTCACGTGAGCCTAGGAGTTGGAGGTTGCTGTGAGCTAGGATGCCACAGCACTCTACCCAGGGGGACGGCTTGAGGCTCTGTCTCAAAAAAAAAAAATCATGAATATAAAATTTTGATTTATTCATGTAACATAATTCTCAGTTATTTGTTCTGCTCATCTTATATGATTGCCTTTCAAAACGTGTGTTGATGACCTAAGATTGAAATTTGTTCCCAAAATATAGGCTTTGCTCCCAGTTAATAGGAAAAATCTACAACTTCTAATTCCTCTGTTTTTAGTCCTGTAAGAAGGTGAAGGAGAAATAGTCAAATTAATAGTCATTTTGTAATTTGGTAAGCCTTTTTTTTTTTTTTTTAAGAGATAGAGTCGATCTTTGTGCTGTTTCCAAGGCTGGAATGCAGCGGTGTGATCAAAGCTCATCCAGCCTCCATCTCTTCGTCTCCGGATCCTCCTGCCTCAGCCTCCCAAGGAGCACACCTGGCTGATATAACCTTTCTTGTATATTTCCCAGAAACTCTGAAAATGAATAATTTAAATGAGAGAGTAAGTAAACTCATTTGTAAGTCAGGGGGCTTCCAATTCATTGCTTATATCAAAATCTAAGTTGGACCCAAATAGTCATCTAAATAGATAATTAAAAACAATTTTTTTTTTGCAGTTTTTTAGCCAGGGCTGGATTTGAACCCACCACCCTTGGCATTTGGGGCCAGCACACTACTCCTTGAGCTACAGGTGCTGCCATTAAAAACAATTTTTACAATTGCCCATTCTATGTGTTTTGTGGCATTTGACTTAGAAAGGGCTTAAAGAATTGATTGATCTTGCTAATAAAACTTCTAGTATCCTTTACTCATGTATAAGAACAAGGTTTTTTAGCGCTATAAATAGAAATGAAAAACTGCAATAGCTAAATCCTGTCTCATTCTAGGAATAAGGTAATATTAACCTGGCATAAAGAAAATTTTAAACTATCTGATGACCTTAAAAAGTATTAGGTGATCAACTTTGAAAATTTATGAAGGATACAAAGGTTTTCAAATTACTTTTAAGGAAGCACAGGCAAAAATGTTTGGAGAAACTGATCTAGACAAATAAACATGGGAGCTACATAACTCAATCATGAGACGCCCTTCTAGGAGGCTGGCGACCTATTTTTAACTGTGCTGTTGGCCGATGTGAGCAGACAGCTGCAGCAAAGGGACGGGGCCTGCCTGAGGTGTGGAAGAACACTATGCTGGCTGAGTTATTTTTAGTGGTGTAGCCCTCCCTGCAAAACTTCTTATTTAAAAAAGGAAATACTCGAGGCGCACAGTTCCACAGTTTGGGTGGAAAGAGCTCCCGGAAGTGCTGCAGAACTCAGAGCATCCGGGTCTACAAGCCTATCCTGGCAGCAATTCTGCTCTGTTTGTCTGTCCAGGAACCCTCAGTGTCAGAACCTAGGAGCAAGTGAGGAGTGCAGGTGTGATCGACTCAGACCACCCTGATTCTAGCTTAACTGAAAAGTCTGCACCAGAGGTGCCTTGTCCCCAGTTCAGAGTATCTTCACTGCATCACTGGGGTTAAACCCTGCTTCAGGCTGGGCTGCCCAAGGTGCTGGAGCACTGCCAGTCGCTGATTTTTGAGGATAGGCAATCTTATTTTCCTGATGGTGCTTAGTGAAAAAAACTGTTTTCAAACTGACCATAACTCCAGATTCATGGTTATTTTCATTTCTGACCCCCAACCACTTTCCCAGGATTGAATCTATTAGAGTAGAAAGCAGGTTCAGTTTAAATTCTAGAGTCCACCACTTCATGGATTTTCTGTTGCAGTAAGCCTGAGTCCCTAAAAGTTAGACTTCAGTAAATAAATCTTTTAAATAACATGCAGTGACTTTTCCTAGGTACGTATTTGTCTCCAGGTAGGCTGGATTAGGGAAAATTCCATCATATACTGCCTCATTAAAAAAAAAAAAAATGGGCTCGGTGCCTGTGGCTCAAGTGGCTAAGGCGCCAGCCACATACACCTGAGGCGGTGGGTTCAAATCCCCAGCCCAGGCCGCCAAAACAACAATGATGGCTGCAACCAAAAAAATAGCCAGGCGTTGTGGCAGGTGCCTGTGGTGACAGCTACTTGGAAGGCTGAGGCAGGAGACTCGCTTGAGTCCAGGAGTTGGAGGTTGCTGTGAGCTGTGATGCCACAACACTCTACCCAAGGGGATAGCTTGAGGCTCTGTATAAAAAAAAAAAAAAAAAAAAAAACAGGGTACATGTGAACCTCTCTAATTGTAGAATATAAGTGTCTTAACACAATAACTAAGAAAAAGACATGAAGGCTATGTTAACCAGTTGGATGAAAGTATTTCAAATTGTATACAGAAACAGTGCACTGTACCCCATGATAGTATTAATGTACACTGCTATGATTTAATAAAACAAAAAAAGAAAAGAAAAGAAATACTAATTAATATTTTAAAAATACAATTCTGATTAATCATTAAAAAAAAAAAACAACCTTTTGGAGAATGGCACCTCAGAGGTGACCATGATCTTGCTCTTGCTTCTCTTGATGGTCACCATGCCTCCCCCAAGGTTCCTGGCTTTCCCATTCACTTTGATTCTCTCTCGCAAAAACTGCTCAAAATTAGCAGCATCCATGATTCTATCTTCTACAGGGTGGTTACAATCAAGTGTGAACTTCAGAACTTGCTTCTTTTTTTTTTTTTTGCCCCCCTTTGCGACAAGTTTTTTCACAGGAGCCATGGCAGCAGCGGAGGCAGAAAAGCTACCTGTTCTACTCTTTCTTACCCTTCAATTTCAATACATACTTTTTTGAGGGGGTTCTAGGACTTCAATTCCTATCCTACTTGTCCTTACTTTTCATCAATTTAATTTAAATCACTTTTAGAACCCCATTTGCAAGCTTTCCTCACATCCCTGGATTTTTGAAAAGTGAAGCACATATTCACACACACAGGGTAAGATATACCTCACTGCACCTCTGCTACTTGCAAACTATAGTTGGCTTTCTATACCGATAGGTTCCCAATTCATGGATTCAACCAACTACAGATCAAAAATATTCAAAAAGAAAAAAGCATCCCCTGTACTGAATATGTGTAGGCTTTTTTCATGTTATTATTTCCTGAACAGTACAGTATAACAACTATTTACATAGTATTAAGTATTATAAGTAATATAGAGATGGTTTAAAGTACATCAAAGGAAGTACATAGGTTATATGCAAATACTCTACCATTTTATACAAGATAATTGAGCATCTGTGGATTTTGGTACCTAAGGAGAATCTTGGAACCAATTCCCACAGATGCTAAGGGAGAACTGTACCCTTTACCAATGTCTAACTCTTTATCACCAGGTTTTTACAGGAACATTGTGTCATGCTTCCCTAATCAGATTGGTTCCACAAAACATGACCCAGTCATTGTGACAAGTTCAGGCTTTCCACAGAATTTACAGGTTTAAAAAGAACAATTCACAGACCCATCTTTCACAGATACCTCTTTAATCATAAGCTGCCATGAACTGAAGAGTTACTCTGCAGTATTTATAAGTATGAGACTTCATAGAAAGAGCAGTTCTATTTCTCTTGAGAGGGCTGCATCAGACACATCAAGGGATTGGAGGCTGGTTTTCTCAGCCAGTGCTGGAACAAAGACCTAGGGGCTCTTTGCAATTGGATTATTACCTAAATTTACACTAGCAAATGGATCATAAAGGTGAGGCAAAGGAGAAGTGTCATTGGCCAAATATGAAAACCAAAACCTATCTTTTGTCCATGTTAGGTCAAGTTACCCAGAAGCAGGCCCCGAGGTGAGGTATACAAGGGATTTGTTACAGAAATGATCCCAGGAAGTGTAGGAAACATGGAAAAGAAAGAGAAGAAACCAACCAACTGCACAGTTTCAAGAAAACCCTATCCTCAGTCTCATCTCACAGGAGAATTCTATGGTTTCAATTACCCAATTCATGGCAAGCAAACTGAGCTTTTATGTCCCTGTTCTGATCAATCACCTGTTAAAAGCTGCTGTTGGTGGGAGAGAGAGAAAGCAAAAAACTAGCGCAGAACAAAACTCGTCATGACAGCCAGCAGTCTTTTCATGCAGGTAAGGTGGCTTCAGTGGCCTGTATGCAAGCCTTCAAAGTGAGTCATCCCAGGTACAGGTCATTAGAGAAAAAACACATGCAGAAGCCGAGGAGGGTTCATCCAGAAACCAGGAAAAGATCCACAAAATTCAAGAAAAGTAACCTTAGTGTCCCTACATCAACTATAAGAGGCAAGGACAAGGCAACTGGAAGGGAACAAAGCCAGACGTCAGGGAGCAGGTGAATTCAGAAATACCTGATGATGGAGCCAGAGAGTCCAGCCTTCCTTTATAGCGCTGATCCCACTGAGTGTGACTGAGTCTGTGTGAGCCACAGGTACACAATCAGAACCGTCTCATTAAATGGCTTGACTTGACTGGCTTTATGACAGAATTCCAAAGTAATTCTTCTGCATGTGAGTTCTATGAGGTGGAACAATTAAGTAGTCTGAGGACTCATCCTAGAGAAAGTGCTACGTACCTCATTGCTGAATCTCACCACAGTCATCTTTGAGCAATTTTGGAACTCAATTTCTAGACTAGCCACCAAAGCTGTCATGGTACGAGGTCTGACAATTAAGTTCTCAAACTCATCTCAGAAAAAGTGCTAGTACCTCCTTGCTGTGTATCATCGCTGTGGTCACTAGATGGCCAAAGGGTGTATGTTGACGGTGATTGCACTGATATTCAGCAATGAGGTATGTAGCACTTTTTCTAGGATGAGTTTCAAACTTCATTTTCCAACCTTGAACAATCCACTAACTGCATCATTCATTCTTCCCTCCATTCTCAAATATCATTGAACATTACCATGAGTTAGATACTGCCTGTGAATACAGTGAACAAGATTAACGTGGTCTCTACCCTCGGGGAACTTAGAATCGAAAGTGCATAGAGGTAAAGGAGCTTGTCCTCAACAGCAAAGCTAGGAAGAGGCAGAGCTAGCATTTCAAGACACTTCCCCAGGTCCCATGCCTAAGTATTCTTATTCCAATTGCTTCACTAGAAAACATAAACAATCAAGTCACCCACGGCAATATGGAAGCAATGGCTACAATTTTCTTCCTCCCTATAAAGGCTCTACTGATGGTGGGGGAGAAAGAGTAAATGAATTTTATTATTTGATTAGCAATTTTGAGAGAGTTGTTGCTTTGTCACTGCAGCAGAATTAAAAAAACTGCACCGACATTACGTATTAAATTCAATTTTTGTGGAGAGGGCACAAAGCTAAAAGACTATCTTTCCCCTCTCTTTTTTTTTCTTTTCCCTTTTATAAACATCATTCCCAAGGTGTGAAGACTCAGTGATAGGTATATAATTTTACTGATCCTTTAGAAGCAGCTGAAATGTGGAAAAACCAGAGAGCTGGCTTAAACAAGATCCCCTGCCTTAGCTTCATCTGCCTAAATGTGGTCATTTCAAGACAGATTCCCAAAGTTAATTATGTTTTCCTGTAAAATGTAGCATTAATTGTAAGTGGAGAGTATTAAAATGGAATGTATAATACACTGCTCAGATGGTTTGTTGTATTTTTTCCCAAATAAGTGTACTGCACATGATGTGCCTGTAATGGTATTAATTATTTATCTCTCTATGTGGAGAAAATATCAATTATAATAAAGTGTAAAAGGGTTATTAGCTTTTCTGAACAATAAATAAAGTGGAAGTAGTGAGATCAATATGATGAATATATTAAGTTAAAATTCTCTTTTGCCATAACAGTTGATAGGATTTTATGCACCAATCTCGTGAAAGTGCTAGAGACATTTAAACAAGAAATATATTAAATAAAAATAAAATCTATTAAAGAAGGTAATTTTAAATATTTAATGATATAATTAGATCTTATTAATGTAACATTCTTTATTTTTCAGATTAAAAATTCACAGGATTGTCATCCCTTTCATCTTAATCAGACTCTGTGTTTGTTGTAATTATTTGTTATGTATTTTCATTAACATTTGATGAATATTAACTGTTTGAAATAAAATAGTATTTTTTTTCCTTTGCTGTGATGACTAACATGGGCTACTCCATAGCTAGCAGACGAAGAGCTAGAAACAATGAGATGGAGTGGTTACTTTCAATCTGCTCTGCCAAGGGTGGAGAACAATCCAAGGCTTAACCTCCTGCTCCCAACTGGGAAGGACCAATGGTTTTACCAGGCCTGGAAAAGCCCATCTTACCTTCATCTGGAAATCACAGAGTTCAGAGTAACATAGAACTGGATTCACATCAAACTTCCTGTACTTCTCCCTTTAGTTTTGGACAAGTTCCTTTACCTCCTAAGCCTTAGTTTCATGGTCTATAAAGTGGGAATCACAACACAGTCCTTGCAGGGTAGATGTGCAAATAAGAAAGAATAAATAGATAAAGCTTGTTCCAAAATAGATGGCCAAAAATAGGGAAAAATGGCTTAGGTACTCCCTCAAGCACTTGAAATAATGGAAAGAACTAGAATGGTTTCTGATTCACATTAGCTGAAGAAATAAGTACTGGAATATCATGTATCCAAGGACAGAGTTCTTTTCAAAAAGCATACATAAAAAATTAGAATATTGGCTTGGCGCCTGTGGCTCAAGAGGCTAAGACGCCAGTCACATACACCTAAGGTGGGGGGTTCAAATCCAGCCCGGACCCACCAAACAACAATAATGGCTACAACCAAAAAAAAAAAAAAAAGCCGAGTGCTGTGGCGGGTGCCTGTGGTCCCAGCTACTTGGGAGGCGGAGGCAGGAGACTCACTTGAGCCCAGGAGTTGGAGGTTGCTGTGAGCAGTGAAGCCATGGCACTCTACCCAGGGTGATAGCTTGAGGCTCTGTCTCAAAAATAAATAAATAAATAAAAATTTTTAAAAAATTAGAATATTTATTTAGAAGACACCATAGGAAAATTAAAAGACAAGGCACAGAATGGAAGAAAATAATTGCAAATCATATATCCAATAAAAGATTTGTATTCAGAATATGTAAAGATCTCCTACAACTCAATAAGAACACAAAATCCAGACTTTAAAAATGGGAAAAATATTTCAATTAACAAAATACGCAAATGGCCACTAGGCAAATAAAAATGTGCATAACATAATTAGTCATTAGGCAAACTCTAATTAAAATTATAACAAGTTTTTTACACCCCACTACTCAACCACTAAAATAGCTGGAATCAAAAAGACAGGATGCCAGAAGCTGCTGAGGACATAGAGAAATGGAAAACTACTGTATTGATGGAGGAATGCAAACTGGTGCAGCCAATTTGGGAAACAATTTGGCAAACCTTTACAAGGTTAAACACAAACTTAGCATACGACCCAGCAATTCCATTCCTAGGAATCTACTCAAGTGAATGTTATTTACCTGTCCTCCTCCATTTCCAGCTTCTGGCATCCTACATTTAGTCTTTGGGTTTTTTGTTGTTGTTGTTGTTGTTGTTGTTTGTGCCTATTTACTCCTGATATCCTATAGCCCCAAAGAAAAAAGAGTGAAAATGAGTGAAGGTACATGCTAATCACACAAAAGGAGACCTCAATCAAAAGACAAGACTCATAGTTTCACCCATTGACTAAATTATTTTCCATTTTATTCTCCTTTTACACATCAAATCTATTTGAGGTTTAAATTACAGCACTTTTCATCACATCCAGAACACATACTCTATGCCTCAAACCCAAAAATGCCACAGGAAACTTAAAATTTATGGAACACCATGACACATCACAGAAATAAATTAAGCATAGACCATTCCCCCAAAGACAGTCAAGCCATGGACTCTCCTCCTAGCTAGCTGAAGTTTTGGCAAACTTCATATTTAAAAAACAGTGATCTTAGTAATTTACATTTTTGTAAGTGCCTTCACTTCCATAATTTATAACCAAGAAAAAGTGTATAAATAAAGCTACTTAATTGCCCTGAGCTTTAGATTACTCACTAAGCAACAGCACACGCCAGAAACTTCAGTGTTCAATCAAGCAGCCTTGGTTGCTGGGGATTGGCCATTGAAAATTGGGTAGGTTGGCTCCGTGCCTATGGTTCAAGTGGCTAAGGCACCAGCCACATACACCCGAGCTGGCAGGTTCGAATCCAGCCCGGGCCCGCCAAACAACAATGATGGCTGCAACCAAAAAATAGCCAGGCATTGTAGCAGGCACCTGTAGTCCCAGCTACTTGGGAGGCAGAGGCAGGAGACTCGCTTGAGCCCAGGTGTTGAAGGTTGCTGTGAGCTGTGACGCCATGGCACTCTACCCAGGGCAACAGCTTGAGGCTCTGTCTCAAAAAAAAAAAAAAGAAAAGAAAGAAAATTGTGTAGGTTTCATTAATAAGTTAATGTATGTCAAAAAAATGTGTACACACTGCATACAAGATGATCGTCTTTGGGTATGGAGGAGGAAGATAGGTGTAGTCTTAACACCAGCACCCTTGTACAACATGTATCACAGCTTTCCAAGAAACTTCACACTGAATGAAATTTACAGCACAGCTCCAAAAGGAAAGTTCCTTTCAGGGGATTTATGAAAGAAAGAGGGAATGGCTGAGTAGCTAATACTTTCTGATACCAATAAAGATGGAGTATCGGGGGAGTCCAGAAGGTGATAAATGCTGTCTAGTCAAAAAAAAAGAAAGAAAGAAATGTTAACACTTCCTTTCTACCTCATCTTTGAAATGTTACAACAGTATAATCTTCTATGTGTAATTCGAATTCCACTAATAATTCTAACAGCCTCTGTATTGCAAGATATTTCTAGTCCCTGTGAATATGTGTGAGATTCCATAGCAAAAATGTATAAAGATTAGGTATTGGAGAGAAAGTATAGCAATCAACCATTAACGTAGACAAACAAACGGAGGACACCCAACCAATATTGTTTACACAAAACACAGTGGCATTGGATCCCTTTTTTAAAGACGTGATTTTGTCTCCTTTTTAATTATGAAGGATAAAATAAAATTGAGTGACTGAGAGAAATAAATAGATAATGAAGTATCAAGGGTTTTTATATAGAAGCTCCTTATTAAAATGACTGTCTCCTTCAACTGTTTAATCTAATTTCTGCAAGGCAGGTTTTCACTTGTTCTGCTCATATAAACACACAGGTATTAGAGGTATTATTAAGATACCGTGCAGTTCACACCCAGAGCTTGAAGAACTACTTTTAACCCCTTAAATACTCAGTCAAGCGACTCTCCACCAGTGGCCTTCTCTCCTTTTCTCTTTCTATTCCCTCCCCTCCATGGACACTTGCGATACATGACTGACTCCTGGACTGTGTGTTAACACTGTGTATCAGACTCTTGGGCAAGATCCTCTACGGAGAACACAATTCCAATCAATAACAAATCTCTCTTTATCACCTCCATCTGATGTGTTCATCTCAGGATTACAGCATACAAGAAAGTTAATTCAAAGCCTGTTTTCAGGATGCTTAGAGCCATAGATCCCACTTCCTTCATAGTTCAAGTACCATACAATTCAGTGTCCAAACCGGGATATTTTGGGGGTGAAAGGGGGTACTATTACAGACATAAGGGCAACAGGCATCAACTGAGAATGTCTTAGAAAAACCTTGACAAATGGTCACCCTAATATGGAGACACTGACCATAAAAGCTATGGAGGTTCGGAGGTCTCAGACTTTCCTATCGTCTGGTGGGAAGGCCCATTTGCAATCTTGATGTGCTTATTATACATGATTACTGACACATAAATTATTCAGATGGGACCCCCAGTTTCATACGCATGGATCGCAGTCAGGATTAGATATATTGTAGAGCACCCTTGTGTGAGGACAGGTACCCACGTCTCGTCAAACGACTTACACTGTTCTCCATGCGGACTGGGTTTTCTTCCCATCATGTTTTTCCTCTTCCAGGCACATCTATCCTTGGCATTCTCTGTAAGGTCCAACTCAGGTGCTCCTTCTCACACAAGGACCTGCTTGTCGGCTAGGACCCCCTGGCCACACACACAGAGCTGCCTCTGCACCTGCACTAGAGGATTGATCCATTTCCATCTTTGACTAGTTATTTTCTAACGGGCAGAGCGCCCCTCCTAAGCTTCTGGTTCTATGAAAGAGCAGTCAGCCTTCCAGAGGGCTCTGGTGATTCTCACCTCCTGGTGCTCATTCTTTCTGTGTCATTCTCTCCTCCTTCCCCACCTCCCAGCCCCGACATACACTAAACAGGGCTGGTGTGTATAGTCAATGGAGTATGGCAGAAATGACAGTGTGCTTTCTGAGGCTAGGCCATGAAAGGCATGGAGGCTCCCTTGAAGAATTCTATTGGATTACTGGCTCTGGGAGAAGCCAGTTGCCGTATTATGACAATCAAGCATCCTCTGCAGAGACCATGTGTGACAGAAATAAGGTCTCCTGCCAATAACCTGCACTAACTTGCCAGCAGTATCAGCAAGCCACCTTAGAAGTGGATCTTCCAGCCTTGGTGGGGCTTTCAGATGACTGCAGCCACAACAGTCTCACTGAAAACTCCTGAGAGACCCAGAGTCAGCAGTACCACCACCAAAGCTGCTACTGACTTTCTGACTCACTGATCCACAGAAGCTGTCACATAATAAAAGTTCTTTTAACCCAATGAGGTTTGGGTTAATTGATTATGCAGCAACAGATAACTAACACAGTCAAAGCTAAAAATGTTTCGATACTAGCCCAGTACTTAGCCTGGTCTCCAGCACAGAATGAGCACTAATATTTGTTGTATTGGAACAAGTTGAACTAAATTGTGCTATAAAGATGAAAACTGAATTTACACATGACAACACCTCTTAAGAGAGCAAATACAGGTGGGGCAAAGGAACTTGTGCCTGTAATTCTAGCACTCTAGGAAGATGAGGTGGGTGGGTCACTTGAACTCAGGACTTCAAGACTGGCCTGAGCAAGAGTGAGACCCCCTCTCTATAGAAAAATTAGCTAGGCCTCATGGTGGGCACCTGTAGTCCCAGCCACTTGGGAAGCTAAGGCAGGAGGATCACTTGAACCCAGAAGTTTGAGGTTGCTGTAAGCTAGGCTGACACCAAGGGATTCTAACCCAGGGCAGCAGAGTAAGACTGTCTCAAAAAGAAGAAGGAGAAGGGGAAGAGGAGCATAGGTATATTTCTGACTTCACAGGCCCTCAGTGAGCCTTCAGGAAAAATATACTCAGGTGGGGGTAGGTAAAGTAATTAATAATAGCTAAGATTTGTTGAACAGTTATCGTACAAACTGTCAAGCTTTAAATGAATCACTCTCACTATCTGCCCCAAATCCCTTTGAGTTAGATAGCGTGATCCTCATTTCATAAACAAGGACATTGAGACAAATAAGTTAGGTACCTTGCCCATGATCATCTGGCCTAGCAAATAGTAGGACTGAGAGTTGAACAACTTGATTCCAGGGATCTTGCTCTTAACCACTATCTGATCTTGCTTATCAGAAAAAGAAATTGGAGGAGCGTCCTAGTAACAATCTCAGAAGAGTCTTTTCTGACTTTCCTGAGCTGTCAATAATCCAAACTCTAGACAAAGTGGCACTCCAGACCAGCAGCATCAGCATTGTCGGGCTGCTAGAAATGCACTCAGGCCCACCCCAGAGGTACGGGACCCAGCAACCTGTGATCGAATAGGCTCCTCCATGTGTTACAGGTTCAAGTTTGAGAATCACTGCTTTTCTTTGCCTATTTGACCAGCAAGAGAAAGAGAACAGACATGCAGCCTCTAAGCCTGGCTTTTCTCATTCCAACTCTGGCCATTCCCCAACTACGCATCAGCCAGCTCCCTGAGTCAGTCGTTTAACCCTTAGCTAGCTCAGCACTAGGCAAGTCTGGCAAGTTAGCAGGATACCACTGAGAAAGGTATGCAAATAGGGGGTTTGTGTGGGCTTTGATGACATTGTCAATATTCCTTGTTGAACTCTCGGAGCCTCTGAGTAGGTAAGAGACAGTCTCCAACCCTGGAAATTCCCCCATAAGAGATAGGACACTTTCCACTTTGGAAAACCAAAGTCTAAGGCTGATGGAGCTCCTGAAGAGTTTATTCCCAAAGGTTTGGTCCAAAGAAGACTCAACTTACAAACACAGATATGCATGGACATAGCTACTTGTGTACACACACACCTAAAATCCAACCCATGTCTTGTAGAAAATCTAATGAACCTCTGACTTGAGGCTGATACTGATTTTTTATTTAAACAATAATAGTAATTAATATAATAATCAGTATACTTTATGTAATGGATTGTCACCTGAAACTCTTAGTCTGAATTATGTTTGTTACATGAAAAAAAATTACTTTTGAGTATTTAATAAAGTCACAGTTAAATTAGACAACCTTTCTTTCTCTTTCTACACTTCCACAGAGCTACAATTTTGTGTTTTTCTTCTTCAATTATTATAAATAGCACACTCTGCTGCCTTATTTTTATATGAAAAAGAAAAAAAATGAAAAATACTCCCCTCTGTAATTTAAAGGTTAAAAACAGCACAAATTCTAGGAAATACAAGGTTTCGCCTACACTATACACACGTTTTTCCTTTGTTACCATTTGAATACTTAAAAATACAGTGTAAGCCTAAATGAGCTCAAACATTATGACAATTCTTCAGTAACAAACACCCTATCATGGCTCCACTGAGAAACTTCAGCAAAAAAAAACCCAGTGTCATTTGCTTTGCTTTATTTATACTAAGAAAAATCACAGAAAACCAAATTCAAGTCACCCTGGAAATGCGATAATGATTCATTGAGAAACAACGTCTCACCTAGAAAGGAGAGTAAGGCTCCTTCAACAGTCTGATTCTTAGAATCACTGGAGTTGAAGTATACCCTTACTCTTAACTGGATGCTTCTAACCTGTAAAGAATATAGGAGCTGCCTCCATCCTGTCCCAGTGAAGACCCTGATTCAGTAGATCTGGGGCAGGGCCTGAGATTCTGCATTGCTAACCAGCCACCAGGTGCTGCCGATGCCTCTGGTCCCTGGACCACACTTTGAGTAGTAGGATTCCACCCATCTCTCCAGTGGCAGACTCTCTCCACCTGACGATGAGGGGGACCACTGCTAAAATCACTTCCTGATACTTATACACCATTATTATCACAACATTCATAGAATGTCTTCCTTTCCTGTCTACCACATGTTCCCATTCTTGATTTAGGACATAATTCAGCCTATTTATAAGAAACAATGTATCTTTGGATGACCAGCATAATCCCACTATTGTCTATCAGAGTAATCTGATTTACTTTGGAAACTATTTTTAGTCTCCTGCCCAGCACTCGGAGTGCTTTCACATTTCCCAGCCTAGCTACTCACCTGGAAGGTGTCACCATGAGAACGTGCTCCCAGAACATGTTCTCTGGATTCTCCTGAGGGTGTGTAAAATTCAGCTGGTGGGATTAACGAGAATTACTTCAGAGAAAAATCTCACTTTCCCTGCCAACAGCGAGCATTAAGTGGGACTGATGATATTAGAATTTGAAACTCGGTGGGAGTATCCTTTGCAATCTGGTACATTCTTTATAGACAGGCTTGTTCTTTGGGAAAAATGCTTGGTCTGGGGCCTCCTGGAGACTTAACAAGACTCCTCCACCTCACGTTTACAAGCAGGAGATACAAAGCTGAAGTGAAAACAGGGAGAGCTAGCTGCACGAGGGAAAATGGTGTTACAAAAAGAGTTTCAACAATTTTGTGGCAGAAGGCTTTGTTCATGGTGGTAAAGAAAAGTCAATGTATCTTAGAGACTGAAGGTTTTTATAGAATGAATTTATGCACGGGAGTGTGACCTTTTTATTTTTATTCTTCTTTATTTCAAGACAAGATCTCATTCTGTTACCCAGCCTAGAGTGCAGTGGCCTCATTATAGTTCACTGCAACCTCAAACTCCTGGGCTCAAGCAATCCTCTTGCATCGGCCTCCTAAGTAGCTGGGACTACAGATATGCAACCACCACATCTGTTTGGTGATAATATTTCTGTTTTTTGTAGATATGAAGTCTCAGTATGTTGTGGGTTCTTGCTCCATCGTTCCGGCCAGTCTCCAACTTCTGCCTTCAAGTGATCCTCCTGTATCCCAAAAGTGTTAGAGTTACAAGGCATGAGCCATTACGCCTGGCTTAAACTTCCTTTCTCAAGAATTAAAAACAACCAGGTCCTTTGTTCTGCACTGGATTTCTACTCAAGCTCATGCTTGGTAAAAAAGTACTAACCTCAGTGTCCTCAGTAACTGAAGTGTTACATGATTTGTGAGATGCAGCTCATGTAATTTGCTATTAAGGCTAAAGTACAGAAATGTGAGGATAACTGATTTTTTAAAATTCAATCCTAAGAATTGAGTCAATGGAGAATGACACCTAAGGATTGAGGTTAAAGACAGAATAAGAAACAACCAGGGGAGTGTACCAATGTGCCTGGCCCACACACTCTGCACATCACATAAGGAAAAGGTTAGAAATTTCAGTCTAGTTCTAATGGATGCCACCTACCTTCTTCCAGCTTCTCATCTTTAAGTGAAAATCATATGATTCCCTTCCTACTTCCTCCTCCTAAGTACATTCATTCACACCTTCAACAATCCAGAGAAGTATCACTGTATCACAAGTCAGTCCAATAATTAGTACCAATAAAGACTAAGGGTGGCTCAGAGATGCAACTTTAATAATTACATTTATTGCAATAAACCACAGAAATCTCAAAAGTATATTTTTCACTCACACAACAATCCAGGGCTGGAGTTCAGCCGGCCCCCTTCTCTGTGAGACAGAGTTCTAGGCTCCTCACATCTTTGGGCTCCATTTACATCATTCCACTGTGGTCCTACAGAAGAAGAAAGAAAGAGAGAAGAAGGCCTACCCATCTTTAACTAATGTTAATACACAGGCTTTCCATTTCCGTTCTATTCATAAGAATTAATCGCACAGCCACAACTAAATGCAAAGTGAATGGGGAAACATAGGCATTGGCCAGGAAGCCATAAAAAATGACTCTACAGTAGGAAAAAGTGGCTGTGCAGAGAAGGGAACACTTTCACACTGCTGGTGGGAGTGCAAACTAATACGACCTTTTTGGAAGGAAGTATGAGAATCCTCAAAGAACTCAAACTAGACGTCCCATTTGATCTTGCAATCCCATCCCTGGGCATCTACCCAGAAGAAAAAAAAAAATCCTTTACCAGAAGGACACTTGCACTAGACTGTTTATCCCACCTCAATTTATAATCGACAAAATGTAGAAATGACCTAAATGCCCACCAACCTAAAATGGATTAACAAGCTATGGCTATATATATACTGTGGAATACTATTCAGCCATCAAAAAGATGGAGACTTTACATCTTTCATATTAAACTGGATGGAAGTGGAGCACATTGTTCTTAATAAAGCATCACAAGAATGGAGAAGCAATGCCGGGCACGGTGGCTCACGCCTGTCGTCCTAGCACCGTGGGAGGCCAAGGCAGGTGGATTGCCTGAGCTCAGAGGTTCTACACCAGCATGAGCCAGAGTGAGCCAGAGTGAGAACCCATCTTTACTCCTTCCCCCCAAAAAAACCAGGCATTGTGGCGGGTGCCTGTAGTCCCAGCTACTTGGGAGGCAAAGGGCAAGAGAATCACTAAAGGAAGAAAAGAAAAGAAAAATTTAAAAAAGAAAGAATGGAGAAGCAAGAATCCTATGTACTCAATTCAGATATGAGGACAATTGATGACCTAGTACATGGTGAGGGGGTAGGAAATGGGGATGCATGGAGAGAAAAGGAGGGAGGAGAGTGGGGGGTCACAGAGTATGACACGCCTCTTGGGGATGGGACACAATTACAAGAGGGAATTTACCTCACAAATGCAACAGGTAACCTAGTTCTTTGTACCCTCAATGAATCCCCAACAATAAAGAAAAGAAATGACTCTATACTACAGAGGAGAAACACAAACTTTTGTGAGCTCCTCTGCATCCTGCCATATGAAAAGAGAAGTCACTGAATGTTAAAGAAGGTGACAAAGTCAGATAATCCTTTTCTCAGCTCTTCTGAAAGTCTTAGCACCCTGGTGAAGTTTAAGTTAATCGGTATCCCCACCAAGAATTCTGAATGTGGAGTGGGAAGATCAAGGATGAAGGAATTATTATTATAAATCCTAATATATGGCTCGGCGCCTGTGGCTCAAACGGCTAAGGCACCAGTCACATACACCTAAGGTGGCGGGTTCAAATCCCCAGCCTGGGCCCGCCAAACAACAATGATGGCTGCAACCAAAAAAATGGCCAGGCATTGTGGCAGGCGCCTGTAGTCCCAGCTACTTGGGAGGCTGAGGCAGGAGACTCGCTTGAGCCCAGGAGTTGGAGGTTGCTGTGAGCATGATGCCATGGCACTCTACCCAGGGGGACAGCTTGAGGCTCCGTCTCAAAAAATAAATAAATAAATAAATAAATCCTAATATATAATATACTATATTTATGTAATTTATATAACATGTAAATTATTACGATACTATAAATATATTATTACATTATTTCTGTCTACAGTGGCAGTGACAACAACATATATAACTCCAACGACAGCAGCTAGAGTCCACCGCTATGTTGACAACAGTGAGTACTGTGGCAACTCACACTTAATTGTGTCTTCATAATGCTGGGTCATGGGGATTATTCAGGATGTCCTTCTAACTGCATGGATACCCTTAGTGTCTGCCTACTTAAGAAGTCTAGTTATCCAGCCTTCCCAGAAATTCTGTGAGCTCTCTAGTTTTCAATCAATAAATTCTTTTATTGTTTATATCGGTAAGAGTGAGTTTGTGTTGCTAGCTGCTAAAAATCCTCACTGATAGAATAATGAATAATGCTACCCTGACTGGTGGTAGTATAGGAAGATCAAACATTGAAATAATGGTATTGGTTTTATTAGACATCTCTCACGATGGCAGTGAATGGAAATCCAATTAAAAGAAACTCCAAAAGCATTTCAAGAAATTGGCAGCTCTGGTAGAGCAGGAGCCAAGTCCTCCAAGGTGACTATATTGAGGGAGAAGATGTTGCTTGAATAGATCTATAAAAGGTGACGCTTTATGATAATTTTTTAAAACATATGAGGTCCAACATTGACAAAAGGTGTAGCCTAAAGCATGTTACACTGTGGTTTAAGAATGCTTAGCAATGAAACCAATATACCAATATTTGTACATAAGGATTTACAAGTATTTGAGTTTATTTATTATTGCCTTTTCACAGGTTGTGCATCTTGTCTTTACAAATAACAAAGGCTATATAATTACAAAAAGTGTATTCACTTACAGAATATTCTCAAATACTTTCCATTTTTGCCACTGTGTAGTACATAATTCACTGGTGACAATGGGATAAGGCATCCTCTCTTCCGTGAACTTTTTCTCTCTGCTTAAAACATCATGAACCTGGCTGAGCACAGTGGCTCACACCTGTAATCCTAGCACTTCGGAGACTGAGGCAGGTGGATTGCCTGAGCTCACAGGTTCAAGATCATCCTAAGCCAGAGTGAGACCTCATCTCAAAAAAAAAAAAAAAAAAATAGCTGAATAGCTGGGTGTTATGGTAGGCACATGTAGTCCCAGCTACTTGGGAAGCTGAGGAAAGAGGATCACTTGAGCCCAAGAGTTTGAGGTTGCTGTGAGCTATGAAACCAAAGCACTCTATCCAGGACAACAGCTTGAGACTCTGTTCCCCCCCCTTCAAAAAACACATAGTGGACCTGCCGCTATTTTTTCTAAATCTATAGTTAATGATTAGAAATTTCAAACATGTTTCTGACATCCAGCTCTACTCTTACCCACTGTGTAACCTTGGGTAAGTCATTTATCTGTTTTGACTTTTGATTTCCCCTCCAGCAAGGAAGACATAGGGGACAGGGTGGTGGGAGGTGGAGACATAGAGATCAGTTATTATCAAGATTTATCTTTTATGAAGCTTATGCACAAATGTATTGTAAGTTTTAAGTAACTTAAAAACCAACTATATGAACAAATTGGCTATATAAGGACCAATTATAAGGATGTATCAGGAACTAAGGATTATGAATTATCCAGTTTTGTACACTGAAACCATCCCTCCTCCAAAATAAAATTTAAAAAATAAAAGAACTAGCAGACCAAGAAAAAGAAAAGGATGCCAAGTAGCCAACTTAAATCAGTGACCTATCTCCCTAAAAAGAATGAAGACATTTGCTGAGAAAACGGATTCAGTAGAGTTCCTATTTTTACTACTTATCCTGAAGTATAATACAGAGTCCATTTCCCACTTCAAATCTAAAGAGATCAACTAATCACAAAGGCAGTGACTTCCCATTTGCCTGCTCCGTTTACAAATGCTTCATCCATTGCAAAACAAACATCATTTAGAGGCTCCAATTTACTATTTGAAATGGAAATAGAATAGATGGTGTTAATTGATGTATCCGAGTTGTCATTTTATGAATATTTTAGTTCCATTATAAATTACTCACTTGTTCAGATATGTCAGCTTTCTTCCCTCTGCCCGCCCTTCCATGCCCTAAAACATCTCTACTCTAATAAATAATTAAAGGGTATCAGAAAAAGTCAAAAGGAATTTGACATCAGACTATCGCATGATGGATAATGTTAAAGTTAGCCACAAATAACAAGTGTCTGTTAATTAACTCCTGCTAAAGGAATTACCTACCAGATCCTGTCAGGGAAGGCTCAGTCTTAATCATCTCTTCACTTGTAATGTGTTGGTATGGTCAGAGCCACCTTATAATTCTCAAGTGGCTTATAGGGCTTCTGCTAAAGTTCGAATGTGCCCACCCAAAATTCAGTGTTGCCAATGCATTAATGGGTGGGGCTTTTAAGAAGCGATTAGGCCAAGAGGACTTCTCCTTCATGAATGAGATTAGATGCCCTTACAAAATAGTATGAAAGAAGGAACTGGCCATCTTTGGCCCTTCTCCCTCTGCCCTGTGAAGACAGAAGAAGGAGGCCCACCAGGTGCCATGGCTTCATCATGGACGTCCCAGGGCCAGGAGCTGTGAGAAACAAATTTCTGTTCTTTACAGATGATCCAATCTTAGGTATTCTGTTATAGCAACAGAAACAGACTCAATAAATCCTTGTGTTGAAGGCTACTTGTTTGGACTGTGTGGACTTCTGGCTTCTACCCTCATAACTCCTCAAGCATGATGCCAAAAATGAGGCCGCGAATTACAATGTACAGATATTACGTCTGCTAATCCAAATTTTCCCCTCTAACTCTGTCCTATAGGCCATCTAAACTAAAACAAGCAAAAACCTAAGTGAAGAATATGATAACAAAAGGAGCAAAGGACAAAGGCAGACAGAGGCAAGCCACAGAGCCACATGGGAGAGGATGTTCAGAGAAAAATGAACCAGGCAACCATGGTTGAATGCAAGAAAAGCTGCCCTATGTTCACAACTGTCTCTTTCCATTAATAGAAGCAAATGGGTTAAAGATAACACTGTGTTAACTCTACTAGACAACTGTTATACAAAACACAGTTTTAATTATTTTGCTAAAAGATACGTCTCAATGAAATGTCCATGGGTTTAGTTGCAATGTGATTGAAAAGTAGTACAGGGCAATAGTTGTAAATACATCAAACCAAGATCAGCCCATTGTTTATCAAATCCTTTAGTAGCAACAGGTTTTTAGTAAAATATCACAAAAGAATACATAAAAAGTAGTATCTATAAGAACTTTTTATTTATCAGTAAACAATATAAAAAGACAACTACCGTTGTATACTGTTCTGACTCATGAAAAACTCCCTAAGCATAACTGAATCATAGTTAGGACTATTTACTGAACATATAGCAACCACTCCATGCAAACAATCATAGATTCAAGTTATACTAAAAAGGCTTTTTTTTCTCTATTTCATACACATAAACTCAGTAAAGAATTCAGAAAATGTTAATCTATGGACAAATTGATATAAGTCAAAATGTAGAGTATTTTCTACCAAGTCTTTTCTTCCTTTTAGAGGTGGGGTCTCACTGTGTTTCCCAGGCTGGAGTGCAGTGGCTATTCACAGGAGCAATCATAGCACACTACAACCCTCAAACTCCAGAGCTCAAGTGATCCTCCCACCTCAGGCTCCCAGGCAGCTGGGACTCTAGGTGAGCATCACTATACTCAGCCTTACCTAGCCGATTTGATTTCAAGGTTAATCTTTTATTACAAGCAGAAGTTGTATACTGTTCAGGATTTATGTCATTATATTACTTACAATGGCCATTTCAGCTTTCTCCTCTGCTTGAAGTATTTTACCCTCATATCTTGTATTTAAAGTTCTATTTTTCACCTTCTTTTGAGATTCAGTGAATTGGGAAAGCGTCTCCTTGGTATCGGATGAACTTTGTGTAACAAAAGAAATATGATTCAGCACCAACACCTGAGGGCAAATATATCAATAGTACTTGTAGCTACATCCAGTGGACTCAGTCAGGACTGACTTTTGTTCATCATATCCTAGAAGTTATATTGTATAGGAGCTTTACATACTCCTGTGCTCTGCAATCACAGTCCCCTTCAAAGGAAAGGTATAGATGGATGGATCAAATGCAGAGCAACCAGCATTAATGTTCCTTTCCCCTGCACTTGAACCAATTAGGCAACATTGCTCCAAAGAATAAAGAATAAATGCTGATAAAAAATAAGAAACAGATAAGAAGGTAATTGTTTCCCTATGGTCAGGAAATTGGATTGGATCACTTATGTTTCCAATAAATCTTTAATTACTATATATTCCTTATCAATGTGCTTCAGTAATCATCTGTATTGATTATGGGCTGTTATTTTCCTGGCAAGATAATAGAGAACCTCGCAAAGGTGTCTTAACAGGTCACTCCTAGAATATTTTCTGCCTTTGGAATTTTTTCCTTCTACTAATTTACCTAAATTATCTGGTATTTATGAACTTACTCTCAAGTGAAAATGGAGTGTACACTTGTGTAATACTGAAGGATATAGATTTAGTTGGGTGAGAGACTTCCACTCCTTAAAAACTCAGTGGAGTAATTCATTCATTCACTCATTTGGCAAATACATGTTAAAGGTCTACGGAATGTTAGTCTTGGTGCTCTGATTGAGTTGATAACGAGGAATACCCTTGTTGGACCTCTCTCAATTAAGGTTTTAAATATGAGACTGCTGGATGGCGCCTGTGGCTCAAAAGGGTAGGGCACTGGCCCCATATGCCAGAGGTGGCGGGTTCAAACCCAGCCCTCAGCCAATAAATAAATAAATAAATACGGGACTGCTTCAGAGCTAGACTGCAAAAATAACAAGAATAACATAACTTTTTAAGTTTTAATTTTATATTATAATGAATAAGCAATAGTTGCGTGTATTTGTAGGGTACATGTGATGTTTTGAAACAGACACATGATGTGAATTAATCAAATTAGGGTAATTAGGGTATCTGTTACCTCAGGCATTTATCATTTCTTTGTTAGGAGGATTCCAATTCCACTCTTATTATTTTATTTATTTTTTTTTAGATTTTTACTTATTTAGCAGGCCCAAGCCAGATTTGAACCTGCCCCCTGCTACATAGGGATGACACTCTAGCCACTGAGCTACATGCCCCCCACTCTTACTTATTTTAAAATATACACTAACTTACTGTTGATTGTAGTCACTTTGTAGCTGTGTGCTATCAAACATTGTTCATTCTCTCTAAATATCTATTTGCACCCATTAGCCATTCTCCCTTTATATCCCCTGCTTGCTACCCTTCTCACCCTCAGATAAACATTATTCTACTTTGTGTCTCCAGGAGCCTGATTGTTTTAATATTTAGCAACCCCCCATGAGTGAGAACATGTGAGATTTGCCTTTCTGTACTTGGCTTCTTTCACTTAACATAATATTCTCCAGTGCGATTAATTTTGTTGCAAATGGCAAGATTTTACTCTTTTTATGGCTATATAATATTCTGTTGTATGGAATGGATAAGAAAAATTTGGGGGGGTTGGTGTATGTTTGGTTTTGGTATCAGGGTGATATACGCCTTCTAGAATGAGTTTGGGAGTATTCCTCCTTAATTTTTTGAATAGTTTACAATTGATATTTGTTTTTCTTTAAATGTTTGGTAGAATTCAGCAGTGAAGCCATAGGGTCCTGGGCTACACTTTGATGAAAGATTTTTCATTACTGCTTCTATCTCATTACTTGCCATTGGTTCATTCAGGTTTGGGATTTCTTCCTGATTGAATCTTGGAGATTGTATATATCTAGGAATCAACCATTTCTTCCAAGTTTTCCAATTTATCGGCATAGAGTTGTTTACTGTAGTCTCTAATGATACTTGAATTTCTGCAGTATCAGTTGTAATGTCTGCTTTTCGTCTCTGATTTTATTTATTTGGGTCTTCTCTCTTTTTTTCTTAGTCTGGCTAAAGGTTTGTCCATTTCATTTATCTTTTCAAAAATGTAATGTTTTGTTTCATTGATTATCTCTATTGTTTATTTAAATTTCCTTTACTTCTGCTCTAATCTTCATTATTTCTTTTTTTCTACTAAGTTGGAGATTGGTTTGCTCTTGTTTTTCTAGTTCTTTGAGACGCTTTGCTAGGTTGCTTGTGAAGCTTTTCTACTTTTTTGATGTAAGCATTTATTGCTATAAACATTCCTCTTATTACTGTTTTTGCTATATCCTACAGATTTGGGTACGTGGTGTTTTCATTTACTTGCTTTGAGAAATTTTTGAATTTCCTCCTTAATCTCTTCATTGACCCTCTGGTAACTTAGAAGGATATTATTAATTTCCATGTGTTTGTATAGTTTCTAGTGTTCTCTAATTATTAATTTCTAGTTTTATTCCATTGTAGTCAGAGAAAATACGTGATGTGATTGCAATTGTCTTTTAGTTTCTTACAACTTTTCATAGCTTACTACATGGCTATGATTGAGAATTATCCATGAGCTAAGGAGAAGAACACATATGCGATAGCTGGTCTATAACGCAGAGTCACTCCAATGTTCCTGTGCTGATTTTAGGTCTGGATGATCTGTCCAATGCTGAAAGTAGAGTGCTGCGGTCTCCAGTGACAATTGTATTGGGATCTATTTCTCTCTTTAGTTCTAATACATTTGCTTTATAAATTTAAGTGTTCCAATGTCGAGTGCCTATATACTTAGAATTGTTATATCCTCTTGTTGAATTGACCCTTTTATCATTATATAATGACATTCTTAGTCTCTTTTTATAATTTTTGTCTTGAAATCTATTTTATCTGATAGAATTACAGCTATTCCTGATCTTTTTTGGTTTCCATTTGCATAGAATATCTTTTTCATCCCTTTGTTTTCAGTCTATGTGCCTTTATAGGTGAAGTGTATTCCTTGGTGACAGCATATTTAGTTGGATCTTGTTTAGAAATCCATCTTTAATGGGCCTCCCCAAGCAATGCTGATACTAGTGGGATAGTTTGGGTTTGGCATGTCCTATTTTTTACAAAGTCATCTTAAGAAGATATGCTAAGTTTCACATTAAGAGAATGCCTTCCACACACTTCATTTTAAAGAATGTTGCTCCTTATGTTTTGAACCCATTATCTCCACCCGACTACCTATGCTATTGTTAGAATTCCTTGACTCCTGACTTAGCTGCCCTCTTCTGATCTGTGCTGGCTTCTTGTTTCCAACTTGATATGTAATTGAATCTCTCTCATATTTGGCCACACCTCCCCTTCCATATTCTTGCTTCTGTGCTTAGCATATTCCAATATGGCCCTTAGGAAACTTTAATATCTCTTCATCATTGTCATGTAGAACTCCTCTAATCCTACTTATTCCTGCTGTCTGTGCCCTTTCTGTATCTCATGGTGCTTCTTCTCTTTATCATTGTTTAAGGCCTTCAGCCTCCAATTGCCACAAATTTTTCCCTTTCCCAAGATTCTGTTATGTAATAATCTTGGTTATAGAGAAGCATCAGTAGGTATAATGTTTTTAAATCTTCTGATATATGCTGATGGTCGAAAAATGTCCATCTTATACCATTCTCCTGGCTCTTCTATGATTTGTCATCATTAAAACTCAAGATTGAGAATTGAGGTGGAGCAGAAAAAAAGTGCTAGACAGATAAATGGGGAACATGAGAGAATCTTCTACCCTGAGATATGTATAATTATGTAGAGAAGCCATAGGCAGGAGATGTATAGCATTAGAGAACTTCTTCCTGGTTGTTCATTTATAAGACTGGGTGGGTAGGAGTTGGGATTAAGGATAGAGATGAGGCTACAAACAAAGGTGAGGTGAACACAGAGATCAGGGAGTCTTCATTCTAATTCACATTTGGAACTCTGAGATTGGCTTTTGCCTTACCAGTCTGGGGTCAGCCTTGTGATAGTAGTGGTGCTAGAATAGGATGGTTTAAGCCCAGAGAATCAGAATTTAGTTCTCCTGAGTCAAACTTGATGCTCGCAGGCATGGGTAGAACTCAGATAGTTTATAGGGGTTTGGCTCAGCGCCTGTAGCTCAAGTGGCTAAGGTGCCAGCCACATACACCTAAGGTGGCGGGTTCGAATCCAGCCCAGGCCCACCAAAACAACAATGATGGCTGCAACCAAAAAAAAAAAAAAAATAGCTGGGCGTTGTGGTGGGCACCTGTGGTCCCAGCTACTAAGGAGGCCGAGGCAGAAGATTTGCTTGAACGCAGGAGTTGGAGGTTGTTGTGAGCTGTGATGCCACAGCATTCCACCCAGGTGGATAGCTTGAGACTCTGTCTCAAAAAAAGAAAAAATAAATAAAAGATTATAGGAGTTTGCAGGACACATGATTGTCAATTAAGGGTCTAGTTAAGTCATCACAGTGGGAGAAGGGGGGCAGGGCCATAAAGCTGAGGACCACAAAGCAGGTGCCAGGCCTAATGTACAGGGTGCTGCTGTCATCCTGGGGTATCCACCACACCCAAGGGTGTCAAATCATCAAGGAGGAACCACTGTGTTGTGACTAAGTCAAGAAAGAGTGGAGACCCCAAAGCCTTCCAGGTGCATCCTTCAGCAGTAGATGCCAACAGGAGTAGATCAGTCACACCTCAGATGTCACCATTCCAGAAAAGTTATAAGGTTACTAAACAAAGACCTGAGAATTTATTTCCTTACCACCATCAGATCATATTATACAAGGAGAAAATCTGAATTAGAGGTAACTTAAAGGTATTCCCAAAGAATTGGTATTTAGTAGGTGGTGGTTCACAAGGAGTATCTTTAAGCAATAGAAAAACGTCCAAAACCTCATTTTCTTGGATACTCGAGATGAAAAGCAGTATGAGTACTTTTGTGAACACATTTCCTTTGCCTTTTTTACCCCCAGCAATTATAAAAGCAAATCCTCAATACCCTGAAAACTGGAAGGTAAAGGACATCACAATGCCCCATACCCAAAGCCTTTGAAATAGCCAACCAAGTAGAGTCTCCCTCTGCTTACGTTTCAAAATGTATTTAATTATTTTTAATTTTTAAACTTTACTCACCTTTTGAAGATTGCTGCCTGCTGAAGCATCTACTAAACATATTTTTAAATATTGTCTCTTGCCCCCGTTCACATCAGCACCCATGGGACTATAGAATCTTTTTTCTTGACATTTGAAAGCATTAAAACAGCTCCAGAGCTAAAGAAAACATTTTCCCTGTAATCTCTGAAAAGTTTAGTTGCCAAGGAGACAGAAGCCTCAGCGACCAGGTAAGAAGGCCTCTGCAGTATATTCACACAGTTATTCAGTGAAGGAGCAGGAAAACAAGGAGTGATTGGAGAAAAGAAACACTAGTTCCCCAGCATCTCCGCTCTAAAGTTTCTTTTATTATGTAATTAAAGGAAACCGCACCTTGCCCTCCTTAAAGATTACAACGTGGGCTCTGTGCCACCTTGATTTATTACCACCAAATTGAAATGTAAACATCATTCTCAGGACAGCCACTTTCTAGGAAGAAAAAGGATCTAAGGAACAAGTTATAAATGATGACAACCACCCAATAATACACTCTACTTTCAAGGAAGATCCACAAAAGCATCTCTCTGTCTTATAGCTAAGAAAGAAGTAGAGAAAATAGAGTCCGGAGGTTGGTGAGTGGGAGGAGCAAACATATGAGAACATTTCACATTTTTCTAAGTGTGTCAAACCAATCTTGCTTATCCCCACCAAGTGGCTTTTGTTTATGTTCTTCTCATCATAGAGTCATAGAGTTGGTTAGAGTATGTGAAAGCTCTTGAAATCCCTCAGAATGCTCCATGAACTGTTCTCAGCTGTTTTCTTTTTGGCATTAGAGATAGAAAAAAAGGGAACTTAAGGAAAGAACCAAGAAAGGATGTACTGTCAGGCAACATTCTCCATTACCTAAAGGTTGTGCATACTTCAATATGGGACGGATAAGAAGGAATCTTTTATGAAGCCTACTGTAATGCATGAGAAGGAAATGGATATAATTATGCACATTCTAGCAGGTTGTTTCCTATATCAACTATTAACCAGGCCCTAAGCCTTCACCCTAGTCATTGAATTTAGCAAATAAAATGTTTGGGGTAAAAGCAACACTTCCTGTCAAGCCTTCCTGCAATGTTCCTTCACAAGACACAGAGTGCTTTGACTTCGAGGAAACCAAAATTCCAAACTCACAAGAAAGGGGAACCCTATCGTCTAGCCATACCTCCATCTAATCAGAGTCTAGAAATAATAGTCTCCATAAAATGTGATGTCTTTTGCATTTCCTTGCTTCTGACTTCAGTTTTCTTAAATTACTAGGGACAAATCATTTTAATAAACTGGCTCAGGAGGAGAGTGGAGGTCATGCAACTGTACTTATCAGGAGAAATGAATTATATGATTTGATCAAAATTTATTGAACACTAATTTTAATGTTCTTTTTAAGACAAAATTCTGCCACAATTCACAGGCATGTCATTATTTTTAAATCAAACTGTTAAACAGTAGAACCTGTGCTTCAGATATGTATTTTCTTGTCTGTATTGCCCTCAGAACTCTTTGTTTAGAGTTCTAAAATACATGGTTTTGAGGGGGTTCTAAAATGGTACGGTTGATTTTCAGGAAAATCAAGAGAATTGTAAGTACTGTCGACACAAGAAACTCTTGCATTTTTTTCTAGCTGGAGTGGACAAAGCAACAGCAAGAACTAAGATTATAACCATAGTAGATAATGCATAATTAATTAAGTAACGAGCAATTGATAAATGCATATAAAAACAATGCAATAGTCCTCACCATGTGCCTCTTAGCTATCACTGCCCATGCAAGGGTGTTTTGAAAACTTTGAATTACATCAGTTTTTCTTTTTTTTAAATTTACCTTATATCTTTAGGCTGGTAAGATACTAATATATTCTTTCGATAAAGAAAATATGTTACAAATGTCATTTTCAGAAGGATTTAGACTATGAAAATAGATATGATTACTTCAACTCATAGTAAAAGGGTCATACCAAAAAAGGAAAAATGGCCCACAAAAGGTCATAGAATGACTAAAACGGCAATGTTTCATGCTTTGTACTAGGAATTATTTGGGATAATTTTTCCCAGTAGAATAATTCCAGAATGATGCTATTCAAGCAAGAGTTTTGAATTAAGTGGGTACCTGAAACCATTTTAATATTTTGACATCTAACCTGATCCTACTAATCTCCTAATGGCTTTGTGGTCACTCGAATTTTAAATTTTTTTGCCCAAGATACTGGTCCATTATTGGTGCTCCCATAATAAGTCAGGATTCCCTTTTTAAACACAGTCTATTTCTCTCATATAGATCAGAATTTTTCAATTAAACTCCTATTTAATTTTTCTCTTCCCTTTAGAATACTAAAAGGGATATTGTTTTCTGATTCTTCTTAATTGTTCTCCTTTTTCTGATCCAAATCAATTGAAACATCATAACAGCTTCAAAATTAATTACACGATTTCCCCTCTGCTTGGATAGATATGTACACATCTCAGAATGTGACGGCTGCGTTCACATTACTAATTACTCAAGAAACCCTTTGATGGCTGTGTGTTTGCACTGGCCCAAGTGAAACATCCCACCTTTAATTGCTAGTCACTTTGTTAAAAGAAAAAACCTGAAACTATGAAGGCATTAACAATTTTGGTTTGCTGTGACTGAACAAAATCTTCTGTTTCTTTTGCCTCACTGGCTCAATTTGGGGATTTTGTTTGATTTGTTTTTAAATTAAGTTTGCATTTTTAAAAAAAGCCAACCATTTAACTCAAAGACGGCAATTTTTGTCTGGAGGGGATTGCTGAACAGGTTCCATCTAACCAGGGAAATAAAACCTGCCTTTCTATAGCCCTAAAAACCTAGAAGACCACGGGGAAGGGACAGTCACTAAAAGTTCTTTCAAAACCCTTCCTGGTTTCACAGTTTACCACAGTACGGAATGAATTTTCAAAAGAAAATTCCAGAATATTTGGGTCAACTTAAAATTTGTTTCATTTGTCTTAAAGGTGAGAAATAATTTTTGTTACATTGACAAGGGGGGAAAAAGTAAGTACCACAGGGCTGCCTTGGACAGCTGGGAAGTTTGGACATGTAGCAACGTCAGTAGGAACCATTCACAGAGGCAGAATCACTGTGTGGGATTGTGCAATGTGGTGCCCAGAAATTTGTTCACATGGGGAGTTATTGTGTATTGGTTTTTTTTAATCTTTTTCTAACATGAGGGCTTTATTATTTTAAGATTAATCAAAAATTAGTGTTCTTTTCAAGGGGAAAATTATTCCCTGTAATCCCTCAAGCATCTAGTTCTAGATACTCTATGAACTGTTGGCCGAGAGAGTAATGAATGACCAAAACACTACCGTATCTTTGATCTTCCTCTCCTTAGCCTCTTTTTCCCACTTGTGCAACCATTCTCAAATTTAACAACTGAACATATAAGGTCATGAAAGAAAAACAGCAAAATCAGAAGACATTTCTGCAAGATGCAATATAGTACAAAGCACAAGGTAGTGTGATCCTTTTTCATACTGAAATTTGAATTTGCCTTCTTCAGCTTATTTTTGAATGGGGGAGAGAAGACTCCTTGGCAAACTGGAACACATGGAATTAATCATTTGCCTGCTAATGGTAAAGTTATTTACATCCCAAAGAGCCAACTGGAAAGGCTGTTCTAGTCTTAAAAAAAAAAAAAAATCCAGACCCCACAGTCATGTTGTGCTTGAACCAGAATCTCTATTAGGTTTTTCTGGTTCTACCAGCTTCTTACTACCTGATTTCCCAATAACGGTGACATTGTTCTCCACTCCAGAATAAAAATAAGATTTAAGCATCTATATGCTTGAGAAAATGGCATTTATTTATATTTATACTTCCAACAGCTGGTAGTAGATTATTCCCTAAGAATCTAGCATGAGAGACAGGAGGGAGAGAGGAGATAAGGACATAAATACCTAATATGAGATGATGAACGAAGAGAAGGAAGGAGAAGGTTCAGGAAAAAGTGAGTCTAGATCATCAGAAATAGGCTTTCTTTGCAGACTTTAAATTTTTGTTATGTGTTTGTCCCTGTATCTCAGAAAGAGCTCAAACCTGAAATAAGGCCATACACACCCAGAGAAAAAAAATAAAATAAACAAGTTTAATTAGAAATGAACCATTGGTATTCTACTTCTGCCAAGTGTTTGGGTGGCTTCCCATAATACACAGCTGTATCGTTGCTACGAAATTACTGAGTGTAGAAAGAACCCACCATTATCCATCCCATGATAATACACTCCTTTATCATTCTCCAAAAAATGGGCACCAAGATCCCTTGGGCACGGCCTTCTAGTCAACCTCCAACCTCTCAACACATTCTTCAGCCTCCCAAATAAACATTTGCACTTACTCCTGAAACTTGCTGATCCATGAAAGGAAAGAATTAATTAAAATTAGTTCAATAGATACACATAATTTTTTTTTAAAGACAGATTCTCCCTCTATTGCCCAGGCTGAAGAGCTATTGCCCAAAGCTCACTGCAATCTCAGACCACGGGACTCAAATGATCTTCCTGCCTCAGCCACCGTGCCCAACCTCACTTTTAATTATCAACTAACGATATGGTCCATAAGCTTGGGCTAAAAAATTTATTTGTAATAACTGATAGCTCAGTTATAAAACTTTGTTGTTGTTGTTGTTGTTATCATCTTATGCTTGTATTTTGGATAATGATTGAGGGAAGTCAACAAAGAAAATGGTAATTAAAAGCTTTTGCCTACTCAAAAGACTTGCAGTTATACATCTATCTATGTTAGGATGACTATGTTATGTTTCATGCTACAAGTAACAAGAATTTAATACCGACCAGAACCACCGACTACTCTGAGTCATACAATCTTAAGAATTCATGATTTGAGCAGATTTCCCAGTAACAGAATGTCCTGTTTCCTTCTCAGGGTGTGATTTGTGAACCTGCTGCCTCTGCAACCATCTAGAAGCCTGGGAGAAAGGCAGACTCCTCAGACCACACCTTACTGTTTGGGCAATTTAGATTTTATCTGGGGGGGGGGGTGATGGAGAAGAACAGGTAAAGACTACGGGCCTGTGGGAGAGGGAGTGGAGAGGAAGAGCCGATGGGGCTCAGACAGGCAGAGACCAGGGTGGAAAATATTTAAGTCTTGAGTCCTTCCAGGTCTTTCACACTACTAAGGTTGAGCTTTAAGGTAGGGTCTTGTTTAGGCTGTTTATTTTTATTTAGAAAATTTGACAGAGGCGGTGCCTGTGGCTCAAAGGAGTGGGGTGCCGGCCCCACGTGCCGGAGGTGGCGGGTTCAAACCCAGCCCCAGCCAAATACTGCAAAAAAAAACAAAAAGAAAGAAAAAGAAAGAAAGAAAGAAAAAGAAAATTTGACATGCCCCTGCTGGACCTTGGAATGGAGGAGGTGGTTGAATGAAGGCCCTGGAAGAAATCTGAAACCTCACTTAGTGTGGTCAGCTATATTAACGTCTATCACAAGGAAGGGAGGGAAACAAATCCTCAGGGAGAAAATGTTCAGTGTTGTGAAGGAAGTTAAAAGAATTTTTATGAGAATATTTGTGGCACATAACAAGTGTTCAGTAAATACACTCTAATATCCTACTAACCAGCAGTAATTTTTAAAAATAATGAAAAATAGGACTAATAGTGACATTCCCATGCATCCTGGGTGCCTACTGTGTGCCAGGGACTTTACTGGATCTCTTCCATTTATTTCTGATATTCTCCTTATTTGCAAGCAGTTGCCATATCCAATTTTGTTCTTGCCGTTCGAACCCTGCTGTCTTCCCTGCTGCATTGCTTTGACCAGAAGGAGGAGGGTAAGCCCTTTGGTGGGGATCTCAGCTTCATCTTGATCCCCACAGCTACACCTTCCTTGTTTATACAATTTCTTATCCACAGCACTCTTCACTTCCAGTGCTAATCGGGCACATTAAAATAAAATAGCAAATGTGCTGAGTGAAGTACACACTACAAAATGATACTTGTAATATCAAGCACTTTCAAGGAGTATAATATTTGCATCAGGTCATCAAATGTATTTCCTGCTGCAGGAGAGTGCTTTTGTTCTCTGCTGTCTTCTAACTGGTTTCATCTCTCACAAGTGGAAATATGCTTATCTCTCCTAAGCCATTCTTACATAATCTTCAACGTGCATCTGCTGTTATCCATGGGGGAAATATCATTCCATGTGAACACAGAGCAACCCTAAGCAAAATGTATTGCAAATGCGTTTGTCTATAGCAACGTTGCCTTTATATATGTGGGGTGCAAGCCTTTCAATTCCTTCCTTGTTTGTAAGTTCAAAGCTAGGCTTCCTTCGAGAATCTGGATGCTCAAAACTGCAAATTAAAAACCATATTCTGGAGTGTAGCTGGAGATATTCCACTCTGCTACTTTAAAGAATACGTTAAAGACAGGGTGAAGGCAGGTGGTACAGTTTTAACTGGCAGCTGAACATTTGCTTGGCTTAAAGCCAGATGAAATAACATAATCCTAAGTGACTGGAACAATTCTCCCTGATCCCTTTAAATTCCCCTCTTCCAAATTCGGTATGACATTTAAATATTCTTAAATTCATCAATACCGTAAAACAATGAGATGGTTATACATGAAGAGAGCGAGCAGCAATAATCATAATAAAGTGGGTAACTTTTATTATAAGAGTGTTTAGAATATTCTTACAATGATGTGATCATCAAGTCCCACAAAAACTTCATGAAAGATATGCTGTTATTCCCATTTTAAAGATGAAGCTAGACACTGGTGTCGGGAAAAATTACATAGTTTGCCCAAGGTGCTGGAAAGAACTGGAGGGAAGACAAGATGAAAACTTGAGTTTGTTTATTCGTGTGTGTATTTCTTTTCCTGCAAAACCCACGTCCTCTTCGCCATCGTCTCTGATACTCAGATTGGCTCTGTTCCCTTCCCTCGATTTTGTGTCTTTACAGAGAACTACCTAACCCTTGCTTCAGGTTTTCACACCGGCTCCAATGAGAATGCTCCTGGAAAGGGACTATTCCCAACGCCACGGCTCACAGAATAGTTCCCACGTGGCTGGTGCTCAATCAATGTTAAATAATAACAGTTCAGCCCAGTAATGAGAAAGCAGGAAGCGCCTCCCTCTTGATACTTTTCATGACTTCACAGGGTTCTTTTTTGTTAATTGTTTAATCACAAATTTCAGTTATTGCTATTTACACGCTCTTTTTCAACTTTTGAATGCAGTCTTATTTCTATTTTGCCAAGCTTTCGGAAACACCAAATTAGAAACAAGCCTATTGTCTTCCACACAATTTCTGCACTGTGAAGAATGAAAAACACCATCAGAGTGCCTGCGAGCCTAATAGGGAAAAAAGAAGGGGAAAGAATCCGCTGTAAGATGTCTAAGGAATGCCACCTTTGGATCAAGGGCTTCAAAGGCCCAAAGTCACGCTGTCCACAATGGAAAACACACCCCACACTACCTTCTGGATGCTAACGTACAAACCAGAGAAGCATAGCTTTGTACAGGTGGAAAACCCAATGGAAGTCAAGGCATCACTGAATAACCACGTAAACATGATAAGCTTCTGTCTTGGGATGAGTGATTGATTTGTTCTTTAAAAAATAATCAACAATAGATTTATCTTAACATTCAGTCTTGTTCAGTGAAATTAGAGATTTAAATTAAAAAATTGCCTTGCCCTGAAGAATTAAGAAAAGGATAAGTACGTCATATTTGAGCCCGCCATTGTACTGTTTTATGAAAAACCACCTGTGCAAGCAATGACTTCATGAATTGTTACACTAACCCTGTAGCCTAAAACATTTGAACTGAATGCATGCCCGCAGAAGTTAAATTCTTTAACTATCACTCAAGCTGAGAAGTTGCTATCCCCCTCACAAAACCTTCCTGACATTTTGTGAAATTCAAACACTAAGGTGACCAATTATTTAGCCCTATTAATTACCAATTGCATCAACTTTGCTTTTATTACTACCAAATCTGAAAATGAACAGCAGCATGTGTACTAGGACAGCCAAAGGCCTTAAGAGAAAGCTTGGGGCAATCCAAGAGAAAGCCTTGAATACATATTGCCAAAGGTGATGACATTTGTTTCTGAAGGATGCCTTTGTGGTCTTAAACATAGCAACATCAAAGGAGTAAAGGTAATACTGGATAAGTAAGGGGGGGAAAGATTTGCATCAGAGACTTCAGACTGGACACTTCCCCTAAAAACTTTTGTTGGGCTTACATAAATAAAACATACAAATAAAACTTGTGGGTTTTATTTCCCCTACACTTAAAATAAAATCCAGATTCTTAGGTGTCCTTTAAATGACGGAAGATATGGAAAAGTGAGAGTGTAATTCCACAGGGCAGTAAGCAGCTGGGCTCAGAAATGATTCCCCTCCTCCATCCTTTCATAAAAAGAGCCTGTGTTCTCCAGTTTGCCAAAATTCCTGTTACTGACACTGACCCTGCTTGATTCACGTCCGTTATCTGTTGGGCTCTCATGTCTGTATTTAAGGCTCTTCCCTTTGTCATTGGTATTGGTGTGTATCTGACAGCTTTTCTAACCTAAAGATTTTAGAATATTTACTTGTATGCATGAAAACACTAATATACGGAGAAGCTCCCATATTCAGAGTTAAAGGACATGGCTTTGATTTCACTTCTGCTATTAATTAGATGAGCACTCTGAAGCAAATTATTTTAACCTCTTGGACCTGCATTTCTTCGTTGGCAAAATCAAGGTAACATATTAAGTTGCTTTCAGGGTCCCTTCCTGATTTAGATGTCTGTGCCTCGTATGTGGCTAAGCCATATCAGACAGTCAACCTAATAAGTCTGTGTGAACTGCTGGCATGAGGGTGAGAGTGTGGTGGGGAAACCATCCTAACGACGCCTTGTATGTGATGAGAAAACGATTATTTTAATCTCCTCTGAAGAGTTCAATTTTTAGGGGAGAGAGCAAATAAGTCATAACTCCTTTATAATATCGCAGAAGATTGAAATATTTAATTTAATCTTATTCAAATGAGAAATTAGTATAAAAATAATCTGGTATCACAAAAATCCACCTGTTATGGATTGAATTATGCCCGCCCCCACCAGGAAATGAATGGTAAGTCCTAACCCCCAGTATTTCAGAATAGATCATATTTGGGAGGTGGGTATTTACAGAAGAAATCAAATTAAAATGAGATTATTAGGGTGGGCTCTAATCCAATATGACTGGTGTCCTATATAAAGGAACAATTTGGACACACAGATGTGATGACACAAGGAGACTGCCTCCACCAGAAACAAGGAGAGAGGCCTGGAACAAATTCTCTCATAGCCCCCCAAAGAAAATAGCTCTTCCGACACCTTGATCTTGGACTTCTAACCTCTATAACTGTGAGACAACAAAGTCTGCAGTTTAGGCCAACAAGTTTGGGTACTTTGTCATGTCAGTCCTTGTGAACTAACACACCACTTTACATCCATTTGCTCCAGCTAACTAAAGGCATGGACTTATTTTTCCTGGGGTTGGGGGAGGGACGGTAGTCCTAAGCCAGAAAGGAAATAATGCTTTTGTTATGTCTGCAAGAGCATGATGCAAACTGTCTTGGTTCCTCAACCGTTCATCTCAGGTCATAAATAAATAAGGGTCAGGTTCATGAGTTTGTGCTAATTCTTCTAAATCTTTAAAATGCTTCCTAAACTGGGTCCAAAATCAGGTCTACCACATATAATCAGGAAGACATGGAGTAAAATGAAAATACAGAGCCACCTGTTCCAAAATCATTAAGAATTTTAAGATGGCAATAGCCTTACCTGGGTTTGAATGTTCCCAAGTGTGGAATGCCTTGCAACGGCACAGGTTGCCCTCCCTGGCTGGATCCTTCCAGATGTTTGAGAAGGCACTAATGCTTCCTCTCTCCTTTCTTTGCTGGGTAATTCTGGAACACATCATCCCTCGTTAGGGAGCATTTTGCCTTGCTTACAGTTGGTCAAGTCTAAGTTCCAGCAACTCCCCATCATCAATTTCCATAAGCACATTTATTTGCTGAATGTAATGAATTCATTCAATATTCCAGCCATCGTGCTGGCTACTGAAAAAGTCTGAAATCATGTATAATGCAGACAAGTAAATATCTGCAACCTAAGGAAGTGTGTGATCAGTCAGATGAAGGAGACATCAGCATTGCTCTCTAAACATTCCAAAGCAAGCCTTTACTTTCCAGCCAGGTTGCTCTAGGAGGGCTCAGTGTTGGGGTAGGTCCTTAAAAGGCTGGGTTGAATTTTGTCAAGCATTTATGAAGACAATGCAAGGAGAATAAATAGTCTATGCAAAAGCACAGAATTGGGGCAAAAGAACCACATTTTAGAAATGTGGATTCTTCTGCTAGGAGAAAACATGTGGAGCCATTTGAAGGTAAGCCTGGAACAATGAGACCAAAAGGCCTTTTCCTGTCTAGGGGGTAATGGCGTGACAGAAATGGCTTAATTATACTGGATAGCCAGAAATAAGCAGTAAAGACAAGATTCACTTTAACTTCAAATTAATTTTATGTCTGACAATAGATGGCACCATCCTGGCAGATGAACATAAAGCTATCTTACCCAATATTGGTTGGCACTAATAATTATTCTATTCCCATGTTAAAGATCTTTACAGAAAAATCCTTCCTGAGTAGAGGAAATCCCACCTTCTTCTGGTCCTGACAAATGGGCACCTACCTTGATATTGGGACATATGACACGGGATTGTGATTATGTCTTTTCAAGTCCATCTTCCCCAGCAGACTGTGACTCCTCAAAGACAGAGACTATGTCTTAAAATTCTCCCACCTCTGCATTTGGCAGAATGCCTGGTTCACAGTGAGTGTTTAGTAAATATTTGTTAGATGACTACATAGAGATCCCTACTATATGCGGTTGCCTCCACTTAAACACTTCCCTTCTATCTATTCATAAAGGAGGGGCATTCAGTAAGGAATTGGAATGAAAAGGGCTTCTATGGAGCCCTGGGTTTTCACTATAGCTAATTGTTCTACTTTCAAGTCCACTCTGTTTCCCCTCCCCATGATGTTTGGCCTCCCCGTCTGGTCCCATCATCGCTCAATGTCCTCAGCCCTGCGGCACCTGGTTGCAGAGTTACAGGGTGCTGCTGTTTTCTTACGCTTGGCAAGGGAGGAGCTCTTTTCCATCAAATTCACCCCTGCAGAGATGAAAGGGAGAGACACCGGGTCACATTTTGCAAAATCAGTGACAGTGGTAATGTGGGTATAACAGTCCCTTCCTGTGCAAAACAGCACCCCAAAGCTCCATGCAAGGACTAAACTTCAGAAAACAGTAAGCTGGACAACGGGATCCTTACCCCTCCAACACAGGGATCTCTCTGCTGGTCAGTTCTGACGGGGACTCATGCCAGCTGCCTTGTTCGTTATACCTTTGTTCCTGTCTTTACTTTCTCTGAGAAAGCATTTGATGGCCCTTTTTCCTCAGGGCTGACTTCAGAGAATGGAAGCAGAAAGAAAATTCCTCTGCTGGATTGCTTTGTGAAAGGAAGGCGTGATGACATAAAGAGCACTGACTGTTTATGTTGATGAAAACTGCCTGCAACACAGGCTGGTAGGTGGGGAGTTTTTAGCTGGTGTCCTGATGTGAAATACTGTGTGAAACCCTTACCCTGCCATCCAAGGGCCCAGTGGTGTCTTACCGCTGCATCCTGGGTGTTGTGGCACTTACAAGGCACGATTTTAAATCACCTTGATTTCAAAGCAATTGGAATCAGGGTGAACATCAGAACACAGTTTTATCATTTTAAAAATCGTATCATGGTGGAGCCCCTGAGTTTGGCAGTAACGGGAGGAAAAGCCACATCTTGGTAAACACAGCAAAACAGATTAGATAGAAATTAAGAGTGACGTCTCAGGCGGGCTAGGTCTGGTGCCGAGTTTCCAGGGTTCAGCTCCCCATCAATGAACTTGAGACAATAAAAATGACAACGTCTCAGGGAGATAAGTAAAATACTACTTTTAATGAAAAATGAACAAATTCTGTAGCACCTATTAGTTACGCGAATTATTATCATTATTAGCACGGGTTTGGAGCCAAGCGTCTTATGTAGTCTGAGGTAAATCACTCCAGCCTTCACCCTAGGAGAGAGGAGATAACCTCTTCCATCTGGAAGGAGATGCATCAAAGAATTCCTGGACATACAATTAAAACCCATAGTTATTAATACATATTTGGAGGGTTTGTTGTTGTTTAGCATGCCCTGGCTGGGTTCAAACTCTCCACTCCCAGTGCACAGGGCTGGCACTCTAACCATTGAGTTACGGGCACCCAGCCTATTAATCCATATTTTGGGAGGGAGAATTTGTGGTGATGCGAAAAGATTCTCCTTAAACTTTGGCCCACTGATTTTAGCGTTCATCACTGTGTCTTGGCTGGAACAATTGTTACTACAGTGTTCTAGTGGTAATTTCCTGGTTCTCTCATTCTGTCTGTATTTATGAATTGGAATTTCTCTGTAAGGAAGAAATGTACTTTTTAAATTTATTTACTCATTCATTCATATGAGCATAAACTCCTGAATATTTATTTTATTCCTCGGGCTATCATCCAATACCATTGTTATTTATTTTTGTTGCCCAAATTACTCTAGCTTCAGCCAACGGAAGCTATTTAAGGTCGTTGACTCCTTTTTCAGTTGGTTTCCCCCACTTTGTAACTTTCTGGAACCACAACATGCTCCCACCTCATGTTCTATGTCCTGAGTCCACCCCTTCTTAGAGAATGGTGCTTAGAAACCAAGTGCTGTGCCCTGAGTTTGTTTCTTGCTACTGGAGTGTTACTGCTGCTGGACTCCTCAGGGAGCATGTGTATGTGTACCAACTGCCAAAAATACACACACGTGTGTACATAATTATTTATATATTTAATTGTATACATGTTAAAACAAAACAGTTCACACAGCGATCTCTGACCAATGTAGAACCACAGAGATCTTTCTGGCCTTCCCCCACTTATTTGTAAACTTTTTTCTCAGCAATTAAAAATAAGGCATTTGTTTTCTACAATATGGATATTTATTCATTCGATCCTAGTGCACCTGCAAAGTAGTTTCAGAACTGTTAACCCACGGCACTGTGAGGAACAAATTTATCAAGTAGAGGAAATAGTCAGCGTACGGTCCTTTTCGTCTTTAGCCTTCTAACATCCAGTTAAAATGCTGTTTTGCAGAGCCACACATATCAGCTCCTTTCTTCCCCACCCTTTCCCTTATTATATCATCCATTTGTTCGTACAGTCTGTGTTCCTTCTTGACTTCCCTTGGCATCCTAGTTATTTTTTTAATTTGCATAAGTAAAATTCATTCTTTGTAACATAGGATTCTGCGGCTTTTGACAAATGCATCCAGTCATCTACCCACCATGACAATACCATTCAGAACATCACCCCCCCAATTCCCTCAGGTTGTTGTAGTTAACCTCTGCCCCCACTCCCTCACTGCTGATCTGCTTTCCATTGCTACAATTTTGCCTTTTCCAGAATGGACTCATAAAACCTGTGGACTTCTATATCTGGCTTCTTTCCTTAAAGAAAATGCATTTAACATTCATTCGTGGTGTTGCTTGAATCAATAGGTTGTCCTTTATATTGCTGAGTAGTTTTCATTTGATGGATAAAGCACACTTTACCTATTCTCTCTCCTGTTGAAGGCCATCTGACCTGTCTCCAATTTTGTGACTACACACACACACACGTATATGTGTTATGAATGTGTTAGAAAGATTCACATACATTTTTCAGCTCACTTGGTTTAATACCTAAGAGTAAGACTGATCATATGACGAATGCAGGTTTCACTTTATAAGAAACTGCCCAACTTTTCCCAGAGGGGCAGGACGACTTTGCACTCCACTAGAACCAGCGTTCTAGTAGCTCTGCTTCCTCGTCAGCATTTGAGAGTGTCAGTTTCCTTTTGTCTTAGCTGTTCTAATGGGACATTATCTCATTGTAATTTTCATTTAGCAATTTGAATTGCATTTGCGATTTCACTGTCTTTCCGTAAAAACTAGTGGTTATTAAGCATATTATCATATCCTATTTGCCTTCCGTATGTGTCTTCTGATGGATTCAGTTCAGGTTCCAATCTTTGTCCATTTTTTAAATAGGTTGTTTGTTTTGGTATTGTTCATTTTTAAGACGTCTTTGTTCATTCTAGGTATAAGGATCCTAGTACATATATGTTTTTAAAATACTTTTTCCAGTTTATTGACTTTTGTTCATTCTCTTAACCGTCTTTTTCACAAAATAAAATTCAGTTTATCAAATTTTTTTTCTTTGAAAGATTACCCTTTTCATTTGATAACTAAAAATCCTTTTGCCAAGCCCAACGTCACATTAATTTTCTTCTGAAGGTTTTAGTTTATATTGTACATTTAAGTCAATGATCCATTCGGAGTTATTTTTGTGTAACGTTTGAGACGTGTATTGAGCTTCTTTTTATTTTTTTACATATGGAGCTCAAGTTTTCCTCACCATTTGTTGGAAAGACCATCTTCTCTGCTTTAAATTGCCTTTGTGTGTCTATCAGAAGTATGCTGACTACGTTTATGTGGGTCTATCTCTGAGCTCACGCTTAGTTCCCTGCTCTAGGTGTTTGTCCTTGTGCCAATGCCGCAGCGTCTGTGTCATATCTGAGTCTGGTTCTGATGACTGCTTTGTCTCTTCTGAGTATATCTCATCACCTTTGCATATTGCACACAATTTTCGTTGAAAGCTGCTCATCTAGTGTAAACCAGTAGCTACCAAGGTAATATTTTTCCTGCTTGGAGATGAGCATCCTTTCCTTCTGCCAGACCTTTAGTGCTGGAGGTTCACGTAACCTACTAAGAAGCTGGCTGGTGGCAGCATGCTATTGCCATGGCTACCCTCATTGTAACTCAGACTTCAAACTCTTCGGGCTGGGGCTGGCTGCCCAAAGGTCATTTCCTCCACATCTGCTTCCTTGTTGGATTTGGGTCTTTGCTTCGTGCTGCTCTCCAAAAAGAATCTGCCTCTTGTAGCATTCACGGGTTTACTCCATTGCTCTTACTGCTTGGTGCTTGTTAGCCTGATGTGAAAGGGTGGAGGAACGAAGGCAATTTTTGACACTCTGGTTAATCCTCAAATCTAGGCAGTCACGATGTCCCTGGGTCTGGCAGGGGTTGGGGTAAGTGCCTCACACTTTCCCCTGCTCCTCCTGGAGCCAAATGCTGAGTTCCGGAAGGCCAGCCCCTTCTTGCCCACATTGTTTTGTTTTATTTTGTTTTTCTGATCTCTTTACTGAGTTAATGCAATCAGTGCATTAAGGCAACACTTTGAAGTGTTAAGATTTTGGTTGTTGGCTCAGCGCCTGTGGCTCAAGTGGCTAAGGTGCCAGCCACATACACCTAAGGTGGCGGGTTCGAATCCAGCCCGGGCCTGCCAAACAACAATGATGGCTGCAACCAAAAAATAGCCGGGCGTTGTGGCAGGCACCTGTGGTCCCAGCTACTTGGGAGGCTGAGGCAGGAGACTCGCTTGAGCCCAAGAGTTGGAGGTTGCTGTGAGTAGTGAAGCCATGGCACTCTACCTAGGGGGACAGCTTGAGGCTCTGTCTCAA
>CAUYTI010140156.1:0-13561 GCA_963575145.1 Galago senegalensis | reverse complement strand
ACATGAAATTTATGTGAACCAGCTTGATGAAAGTATTTCAGAATGTGTGTGAAAACACTACACTGTACCCCATGTTTGTATTGATGTATGCAGCTATCATTTAATTAAAAAAATTACAAAAAAAAATAAAATAAAATAAATGGATAATATTCCTAGAGATATTTTTTCCTGTTCCCATTCGATTTTCCATTAAATCTTTGAGGAAATAAAAAAAATATAATGGGGGTAGATTTGGGTCCAAATTTACTGATGAAGCACCTCTGAAATGAAATTTTATGATTAAAAGCTTGGTGTTGGATTTCCTGGTTTTCTGGAAAGCTTAGGCAGGTGAGGTACAAGTTATAGGTCTGGACCACCTGGGAATCTGTTTACTTAGAAGCCAGCCATATAGGCCAGCTGACTCCTATATCATAAATTCAAACTAAACTATCAATACATTTAACAACACACCCCAGGTAGGGTCTTCTCTCCTTATGCCACCAGTTTGCCAGCTGTTTTCCCCTGTCCTGTGGGTGCAGATATTTTTAGACACACAGTTTGTTCCAGATCTTTAAGGATAACTGCTGGTGGTACATCTCTCATTATAAAACTCTCTTGTCACTTGAAATAATTGCCCCTTGTTCAGTTTTTATTTTTTAAACCACAAATGTTAACTGGAGAAATTTGAATTTGGATACAAATGTCCTTTCTGTCTACTTTACTCTCAGGAGATGAGCCTATGGTATACAAGAGGAGAAAATGAAAATCCTGCCAGAGGTGGTCCTGAACCACAGTTAGCACTCCTCCTAGCTCACCTCTCCTCCAGCTCCTTAAGAGCTAAAGCTTCGTCTCTATTTCATTTTAGGGAGCTGGTTCAGATTAAAGTCACACGCAAACTGAACCTTCTCCAACATCGACATCAGGAGGAAACTCTAGCTGAAGATAAAGGTCAGTGGTGGGGCAGCGGGTTCGGACTGCTTATTCTGGCTTCTTCTTCCCCATCCTGGAGCTCATTTGGAAGAGCTACCAGTGACCTATCCTTTATAAGCATTACATGCTGAAATAAACAGAATTCTGTGTCAATTAGAACTTCCCTTGATGGAGTATACAAGTGTCATGTAAAACAAAGTGGGCTCTGCTGGTGACAGATTGGCAAGGACTTTCCACCAGGGTGTCTCTGGACCAAGACCACAATGCTTTGGAGCTCAGTTGCTGATGGGAATGTCTCATGGACTTTTTTGTAGCACTTGTTAGTTACTGCTCTCAAGAATAGTCCTTAGAGTAGAATTTCAAAATTCATTTGAACTCTATGAATTCTACACATTGAACTTATTTGGAAGAATCTTGGGCTATTTTGTGGGAGATTAGACTTGAAGAGTTATAGTATGAAAATATAAATAATCCACCATCTTTAAAAATGATTCTTTATACCTTTTGAAAGGGATTAGAATGCAATATTTATAAAAGGTATAATTTTCAGACTTAGGATTTTTTGCCTTGGGAAATTACAGAACATGTACTTGCTCTGACCTGAATACTGTGTGCCTTCAAAATGTGTGGTGAAATCAAATCTCCAATATGTTGATGTTAGGAGTTGAGACCATGGCAGCAGAACCTTCTTGAGTGGGGTGAGCGTTCTTCTAAATGAGGCTTGAGGGAGCTTGTTCATTCCTTCTGCGCTTGGGAGGAAATGTCTATGAGGAATGGGCTGATCTTGGACTTCCCAGGCACCAGAACTGTGAGAAATAAATGTCTGTTATTCACAAATTACCATCTAAGGGATTTTGTTATACCAGCCTGAGTGGACCAGGACACTACTCTTAGTGGAACTATTTCTCATTATATTTTTAGAGTAATTTTTGGTTGGCCACTAACATCTTTAGTTAATTCTAAAAGTCTTTCAATTTATTCTCTTTAGTTTTCCTGATAGAAAGCAATAAAAATATGCAAACGATGATCCTCTTTGTCTTCTCCTTTCAGATATTTATGTGACCGTTCTTTTCCTGTTTTAACATTGTCTAACAGATTTGAAATAATTTAAAGAAAATGGATGGTAGTGATGGTCCCATCTTTTTCAGAATTCAGTAGCATCATTTGTAGGAGTCTATTATCAAGAAAAATAGTCTCTTGCTTTGAGGTAGGGTTTTTTTTTTTTTTTTTAACCATGCTTAAAACATTTTTTCCATTCTCTGCATACTAGTAGTTTTTGTCAGAAATTATCTTATCAAGTACTTGTTTTGTTTAATCTGTGGAGGTGATCAAGATTTTCTCCTTTTAATTGTAATTATTAATTATTTTTAAATTAGATTATTGTACAGAAGCATCTTTTATTTATTTATTTATTTTTTGAGACAGAGTTTCACTATGTCATCCTGGGTAGACTGCTGAGGCGTCACAGCAACCTCAAACTCTTGGGCATAAGCCATTCTCTTGCCTCAGCCTCACAAGTAGCTGGGACTACAGGTGCCCACCACAAAGCCAAGCTATGTTTTTTTTTTGTAGTTGTCATTGCTGTTGAGCAGGCCAGGGCCGGGTTTGAACCCATTAGCCCAGGGTATGTGGCTGGTGCCTACTCCCCAAGCCATGGGTGCTGAGCCATGAAGCATCAATTCATTTCTGGAAGACATTCTTCTCTTTTGCTATTATGATTAAAATTATTTTACTAAAATTATTATTGGCTGACATTATTTTATGGTTTTTGTATCTGTTTTCTTAAGGCAAATCATGGAGAGTTACCTCTCTTGTGGACTATTATAAGAATCATGCTGGATTGGAGTGAAGCAGTAGATAACTTCTCTGAGAAACAGCTGAGCTGGAACCTTCTTACCCAGTTTAAAGCAAAGATAACTCATTGAGACACTCAATACTGAGGCAGAATATTAAGGAATGGAAAAGAATTTGGATATGCAGATTGTTTTAATCTTAAGATATCATCATTCTCATTTTAAAGATGTTAGCTGTGCGCTACCCACCCACTCTCTGTTCCTTTCAAATCTTCAGTAAACTTATTCTATAACTCACAATAGCCTTGGCTATTGCTTGGGGGAAATAAGAGAAAAAAACTGTACTTCTTTGGGTCAATGCAGTGGAAATGTTAACAAGAAGGGCAAGATATGAATGAGTGTGATTCAGAATTCACACGGATAGGAAATTGGAACAGAGGTGACTATAAGATCAGGAAATTAGCCTACACTCCCCCCTACCTCAGAATGAAGGATGGAGCTCAGAAATTTTGCCCCATCATTTTACTCTCAGCACAAGTTGTATGTGTATTTCTTCAAATTTCAGCTGTTAGATACTTGACACCTCTTTTAAAAATTCTCCTTGCTGCCCTTTGATCTTAATGGATTGAAAAACAACTTTCATATTTAGTTTAGCCTAAATCAATCACATTTAGTTTAACCTAAATCAAATTTATGGAAACTTCTTTATCAATAAAACAATAGATCTATATTAATAAAATAAAAAATGCAAGGATCTAACACATTGAAGAATGTTATCTAAAAGTGGAAGTATAATCAAAATTAGATGGATGTCTTTTCTCTGCCATTTATTAGCTTTGAGACATTGGGCAAATTAACCTGTTTGCCTCAGCTTGCTTATTTGTCAAATGATACTAGTGGTGCCTGCTTACAGATGTGCTGTGTTGCTGTGAGCTTTCAACAAGATAAAGCACAGGACGTGCATAGCAGAGCACTGGATGCCTGGTAACCATTCAGGAGAAGTCAACTCAGATTCCTCCATCTGGGCCAAATATAATTGTTGCTGGTTTGCTTGTGGGTTTCTTTCTTTCTTTCTTTGTGTATCAGTAAGAGTAAAATAAGGCTGGTATCAAAAAACAACTGTGAAATTCAAAAATTGTAAAGGCATGTATTTAACTGAGAATAAACTTTGGGTACATCAATAGAATTATATATATAACATAAGCTCTACGACGAGGGATTAAGTTTAAATAATCAATGCAAAATTTTCCACTTAAATATGTTATGTATACATTATTGCAGAGGTCACCAACACTTTTGGCACTGGAGAGTAGTTTCATGGAAGATAGTTTTTCCATGGACTACAGTGGTGGTGGGTCGTTTGGGGATGATTCAAGAGCATTCCATCTCCACCTCCAATCATCAAGGATTAGATTATAAGGAGAGCACAGGCTAGATACCTTGTATGTGTAATTCACAACAGGGTTCTTGCTTCTAGGAGAATGTAATGCCACTGCTGATCTGACAGGAGCAAAGCTTAGGTGGTGATGCCAGGGATGGGGATGTCTATAAATACAGATGGAAGCTTTGCTTGCTCACCGCCACTCCCTTCCTGCTGTGCACCCTGGGTTCTATTAGGCCACAGCTTGAGGGTTGGGGACTGCAGCATTATTGTTCTCTGGAATGTACATTTAGCATTTCTGAGAAGATTTTGTTGTTCTTATTTTTTTTAAGTTAAAGGAAGTGAGGCCTGCTAATGACATGGTTACAGTTAACAATTCAGATTGTCCGTTCCCACCCCTGCCCTCAGTGAAGGAGTTAGTGCCAGAACCTCACGTTCTAAACTCCTCTTTTCTTCACTGTGGCTATTTCTGAGTTGACGATTGGGCTTCTCTTCTTGTAAGACCTCAACATCTGTGAAGCATTTTAATATCTCTATTTCTAGTTTTTTAACGTAAAGATTTTCATAGAATAGGTTGCTATCATGTTATGCCAGTTGAATGACGTTGTATCGTATTATGAACACAAATTTTAGGTTTTGCTGAAAACTTCTGAGTGTATTGCCATCTATCCATGCTAACTTTTTTGTGTTTATCTCTAAAATTATAATTATAGCCACTAATATGATCATCTTCATTCTTAATAAATTAATGACACTAGAGTTAAGATTGGTTTGGCAGCCAGACACCACTAATGTGTTGTATATTGATAAATGAGATGCAAGGTCTTAGAAAAAGAAAGATTTCATAACTCATTTGAAAAAATAGATTTAAGAACAAGATTAAAATCCTGGTTTACTGGGGATGAATACAATAAAATGTTTCCAAAAGTAAGTTTTGTTTACCTACAGGATTACATAATCTGTATCAATATATTTCCATCTTTAAGGTGTCAACTTTTCCCCAGGAGTATATGTTTTTTAATTGTTATTTTTCTTGAAGTACTTTTGATACCTGTATATGTTTCATATATAGAAAAATGAACTCAAGACTTTTTCAAGAAACACAGAGATTTGCCAACTGTGGGGTTAGTAAGATGGAAGACTATGCTTAGTTCTCTTTCAAAAATACCTTGCTAGTTTTCTCCTGTTCTTCAATTGCATCAAATTTGCAAAATATCAGACCTGAGGACCACCCTGGGCTCACTGCCTCTCTGTCTATAACAGTGATTCATTTTTTTTTTTTTGAGACAGAGCCTCAAGCTATCCTCCTGGGTAGAGTGCTGTGGCATTCCAGCTCACAGCAACCTCCGACTCCTGGGCTCAAGTGAGTCTCCTGCCTCAGCCTCCCAAGTAGCTGGGACTACAGGTGCCTGCTACAGTGCCTGGCTATTTTTTGGTTGCAGCCGTCATTGTTGTTTGGTGGGTATGACTGGATTTGAACCCACTACCTTAGGTGTATGTGGCTGGCACCTTAGCCACTTGAGCCACAGGCACCAAGCCTACAACAGTGATTCTTATACACAAAATAACTTCTCTCAAATGCTTGCTTGTTTTTCTGTCCTTTATTTGCTGTTATTCAGTATTTTTAAGACCTGGAAATTTTGATCTTTCCTTGGCCACTTTTCATTTCCGAAGTTTGGTACTGAGGTTTCACAGAAATCTAAATACAAAGGCTCCTCTGTTACATCCTAATCAAAGTATCATCTCAGGATAACTACCATTGAATTTCAAACACGAACATAAAAAAGAAACATATATGATACTATTTTTATTATCCACAAGGAAGTTGAAAATGAAAAGATCTTTACAATAGATACATATCAGACTTAATTAAAAATTAAGTTCTTTCTCTAAACTGCCTAGTAACTGCAATCTTTTAGTAAAGTAACCTTTACTCTCTATTTTGCCATTTGAGGTTCTCTCTGGAAGAATTATTTTCTCCTTGATAATTGTCCTTCCTTCTGGTCATGTGGCTTGCATTCCTCACCCAGATCCACCCTTTCCCTGCCTTTCCCAGTGTCTTTCTGTACCAACAAGTAACGAGCTTGGATGATTTATAAATAGCAACACTGCATATAGTCATGAAATGTAAGTTATTTTGTGTGATGATTTATTTTATGACGCTATCCCATCCCTCCTCACATTTCACCTACGTGATTTGCTCCCAATGTGCTTTACGTTATTCCCCCCAGTGTCACTGCTGTAGGATGGATGACTCAGACTGACTTAACAAAGACTATTTCCACTACAGATGCACCTGTACAAATGTGGGCGAATGTTCCCACATTCCAGTTCATTAGTGTTTTGAATCCTTTATGTGCTAACAGTTTAATTTACGTGAAATATTTCTTGGTAAGCAGTTCTGAAATATTGATTTTGATTCGGTTTGTCTGCCCAAATTCATTGAGAAAAAGGGGGCAGAATAGTTAAATCCTATTGCATTTATCAGGAATGGAAGGGACAGTAGAGTCTCAGTTTCATTTTATGCTGTTGGGTTGATGGATCAACTCATATTACATATGGGTTATGTGCCAAATGATGTCTTTTGATTCTGAGTCAAGGAAAACAGTGGGGATCTTGAGGGATGAAAGTCCAGGATGAAAGAGAGGCACTTCGACCGGCAGAGATCTCACAGACCACTAAGGCTTGTACGAAAGGTTTTTATTGGTGGGGGAGGGAGGCTGCAGAACAGCACCAAGGAGGAGAGAAAAAGAGAAAAGGAGAGGAGAGAGGAGGGGAGAGACATGAGGAGAGAGTGGAGAAGAGAAGAGAGAGGGGGAGAGCAGAGAAGAGAGAGAGGGGAGAAACGTACCCTTATGTAGGGAAGTCTCAGAATGGTGACAGGATGGTGGGATAACAAATAAGGAGTTATTGCTCCAGAGGGAAGAGTTGTTTGGGGCGGGCAGAGGGAAATCGGAACAGGGTGATGGGGTAAGCGGGCCACTCCCTGTGCTTGGGGAGGAGTTGTAACTTTTAAGAGTAGGAAGGGGCTTTTGGGGGAGGGGCTTTCTGAGGCAATTTCTAACACAGGTATTGTTATTTCTGGCCCTTTGATAGAAGTAAAGGGACACTCATAGCTGCACAACATCAGTGTCAACTTCATGTGCCCTTTACGCCTGGGATGAGACACCACCTGAAGAGTTGAAGCTAGCCATGATTCCGTGGAGCTGGACCAAGTTTCCCTGTGTCCAGTTAGCTAAATGCCTTCTTTCTTGGTGTCTCGGGATGATTATGCAGTCAAGTCTGAGATCAGCCTCACAGAGCCCCTTCCACTTTCCTGTGGCCTGGGACAAGCAGGCAAGCATTTCTGGTCACCTGTAGACGTAACATGGAAGTGGCTGAGTAGATGATGTCCCGGACCAGCACTGTGTAATGATGTCACCAGCAGCAGAAGAGGCAGCAAGACCTGGGGCTGTGCTTACGGCCCAGGGGACAGGTTTGCAGGGCCAGAGAGGCTGGCAAGCAGGCAGGCTGTTGTCCCTCCTTTTATATCTTGGGAGCCCTCATCACACCCAGGGAGAAGGGAGTAGCCGCTTGAGGTGGGTGGCATCCTGAACTGTCACAGAAGACCCCCGGCAGTGGTCAAGCAGAGCTGCTAAAATTGCCTGGAATGCATCAGAGGAAGGTATTTTCTTAGCAAGAGTCTCCTGAGATGAGTTTAAGTACAGAGAAATCAGGCTCCCTCTCTGCACACTTAGGTATCTGAGAATGTGAACCGTGAACACGGTATGTGACAGTGTCTCTGCCGCGCAGGAGGCTGAGAGAAGCCTGCCTTTGTTCCTTTTTTAAAATTCCATTCCATGGTAAATGGCACCAGTTATTCTCTTTATATTAATTTCAGCATTCGAGGCTGTCCAGGAAGTATCCAGCCATGCAGTGTGCCCCATGGCCTTGACCATGGCTGGGTGCTTTCCGAGCAGCTGGCGTCTGTGCATATGTGCTTCACAGTGAGAAGTCACTTTGTTGTTCTTTGACATACTTTTAAAGTAAATATATGATTCATAGCACCAATACTTTTCTGTTTTGTGTTTTCATTCCACTGTCTACTGGCTAGATTTGGATGAATGCAAAATAATCCTAGATAGTAAATAAATCTGTTAACTCTGCATTTCTCAAATATATATTTTTTAATCATGTAATTCCAACTTTCATGGGTGATATTGACATGAAGGTCAGATTTGCTGATAGGTGATGTCTGGCGTGTGAATGTAAGGCCTTTGTCCATTAATGAGTGTCCTTTCACGCGGCCAGCTTTGCAAAGACTTACACTGTGAATGGAGGTTCAGTCAGCTTAGAGCTGGGGGAGGCCTGCAGATGGCTGTATCCATGGCAACACACCAAAAATGGCGACGCAAATTAATCCGTTGGCCTGGAATTCTTAGTGAGCGTCCACTTTGATCTTTCTGAGACTACTGTCAGGAAGTCTGAGGATGATGTAAGATACTAAGCCAAAGCAAAACAGTGGTGGGCTATCCACAGGATCATCTCCCTGTAAACAGGGGGGCTGCTTTCCTTCTTATCTGCTAGACACGACAGAGAACAGTTGGGGACTTGATATTGCCACCATCATGTCCTTTTTGTTAAAAAGTTACATTAATTTAATGCTCACACAGAGCTTCCTATTTCTTTTACCTTTGTTCACAAAACCATCTAATCAGCCTTGAAAATAAGTACAATGATTTACACAGCAGCACAAAATTAGAAGTAACTGTTTGTGTTGATGCTGTATGGTCAACAGTATTTATATAGCATAGAGCATGAGATGTGCCTCCAACCCTGAATTTGGAGTTAATTGTTAGCTTACTCTGTTATATGAACAGATCCACCTAAGTCTTTGTCTCTTAGAAAAGTTTAAAAAATTTCTCCTTTGCCTTGTTACAATCTTGCATTAGTCCCGAATCTAGCCAAGTCTCCTCTTCAAATACTATTATTCTTAAAAAAAAAAAATGTTTTGTCTTGTGTTTGGATGAATTTATTTAAAGCCAAATTGCAAATTGTGTTGTCAAAATTATTCTGGTGACTTATCAAAGATAACCTTTCACAACTAAACATGTAGAACAGAAACTGCTTTTTAATTTAGAATTTATATCCATTGATCAAAGAAATTCAAGTGAAAGCAAAGGTCATGTCTGATGCATTTTTCTCATTATTCCTATCTTGCGGACCTGAGCTGTAGTTTTACATATAGAAATTTAAAAAAATGTTTTCTGTCATGTAGTTCTTAGCTTTTTTTTTTTTTTTTTTTTTTTGAGACAGAGCCTCAAGCTGTCCCCCTGGGTAGAGAACTGTGGCATCACAGCTCACAGCAACCTCCAACTCCTGGGCTCGAGCGAGTCTCCTGCCTTCGCCTCCCAAGTACCTGGGACCACAGGCGCCTGACACAACGCCCGGCTATTTTTTTTGGTTGCAGCCATCATTGTTGTTTGGAGGGCACGGGCTGGATTCGAACCTGCCACCTTAGGTATATGTGGCTGGTGCCTTAGCCACTTGAGCCACAGGCGCTGAGCCTAGTTCTTAGCTTTTTCAAGTTACAGAATACTGAGAATCTAGGGAATGCTCACCATACCTATGAAAAGTACACACATGTATGCTTAACAGATTGGCCCGCATTTTCAAGTGATCTGTGGATGTAGGTTGAGAAGATGGTAGTCAAATCGGTGTTGAACATTTCTCCTTAAATATTCAATGGAGAGGTCCTGTTTCAGCCCCAACATGTAAAGGGCTCAGGAGTTGTCCCTTCCATACTTAGAAATCATGACTCTCCTGGGATCAAATTGCTCTGAAAACCAGGGAGAGAGGTGACTCCCAAGAGTCACAGTTGAGCAGCAGCAGCCAGACCCTTTGGACAAATTGCTGGAGGTTGGGAGTGGACTAGTTTGAGAGGAAGCCCTGTGGGCTACCCTCTTAGGAGAGGTACAAAAACAAAGTATGGCTCTTGGAAAAACACCTGTCAAGGTGACCACTGAGTTAGAGTTAGAGCCAGACTAAAAGGCAACGAACGGTTGAATCATACAATGATAGAATGTTTCTCCCCCACACTACTGACTACCAAACCAACAGAATATAGTAGCAAAGAATAACAGTTTTAATGACTTCAGCCTGCTTTTTGGAAACTGGAGAATATAATTACTTTAAAATAAATTCATGAAATAAGTAAAACAAATGGCACTGCTTAACATCGATCACTAAAACTACGTCTGTATGTAGGTACTATCTGAAGCAAGTCTTCACTGTTTGGTTTTGTCAAGTGACAAAAAAATCATTGTTATTTTAAGAAAACAAAATGTGCAATAGAACTTTCTCAGGATTTCCTGGGTTTTTGATATTTAAAACAGAATCATTTCTTTTAATTTCATCTTAACTCTCCATCAAATAAATAGATATCTAAAATTAGACACTTTTAGAAAGTTTTAGAGACATTTTAAGAATGAAAATGAGTTTTAAGCTCAGGAAATGATAATTATATAATTTTTTCTATAAAATTTAGGTATTTCTTCACTGCCATTGGAGCACTTATTTGTACTTATAAGTGAGTGCCTTCTTATTTTAATATCAGAATGCCAGTTTAATGCTAGTGTCACTTAGCTTATAATTAAATTTGGTTTGGTTCTTTGGGGCTAGTTTCACTAGCTGATTTTTTGTTATGAGCACTCAGGAGCCATTGTTAAGTGTGATTACTCTTTACCATACATCTTTTAACTGAGAAGAACAAAATTCAGCTTGTGAGACCAATATTATTTTACTATTTAGGAACTGTTAGAAGAAGTCTTCCTCTTGTGTCCTGAGTGTCTGTGAGTGCCCTCCCATGTAGAAGGCACACCTAAAACCAAGAAACAATTGAATGACTGATTTTTTTCCTCCACTACTGTGACTGAGAGGGAGTGATTTCATCTTCACAATAAGAGGAAATCTTATTTCTTTGGAAAAGATTTTCAGTGTTATCTCTACTCACACTGCTTAAGAAGAAATTACAATAGCAAATTTTGTCTTAAAAAAATTGATTTGATTTTTGATGTTATGAAGAATTGTCTTTTTTTTTTAGATATATGAGTCAATGTTAAGGGAAGATTTATTTTAAATAAAAGTTTGAAAAGTTCTCAGCAATTTATCCATTCAGTTAGTGTTTATTTAGAAAGCCTTGATTTTGAAGTCTCATCGTCACACCCCATTGAGAGTTACAATTTGTGAATAATTACGTCCACTACCTGAATTGACTGACATGGTTTTCTTTTTCTTTTTCAGTTTTGTTTCTTTTGTCTTTTTTAAAACTCAAAAAACAAAGTTCATTCAGATGTTGCATGATTTATAAGTAGGATATATTCTGTAATGAACTGAATTAATAGATTCAATGAGAAAAGCAACTTCTCCTTTGGGTGAGTTTTTGGTCTATGTACATGAAACTTAAGTTCTACTCAAGAAAATTGATGCTACTAATGATTTTATTTTTTATTCTACCTTCTTTTTTTGTTGTTGAGACAGAGTCTCATTATGTTGCCCTTAGTAGAGTGCTGTGGCATCACAGCTCACAGCAACTTCAAACTCTTGGGCTTAAGTGATTCTCTTGCCTCAGCCTCCTGAGTCACTGGGACTACAGGCGCCTGCCACAATATCCAGCTATTTTTTTGGTTGCAGTTGTTACTGTTGTTTAGCAGGCCAGGGCCGGGCTCTAACCTGCCAGCTTTGGTGTATGTGGCTGGAGCCCTACTCACTGAGCTATGGGCGCCAAGTCTATTTTAACTTCTTAATTGAGGTGTAATTGAAATACAAAGAACCACACATATGTAATATGTACAATGTGATGAGTTTGACCATGTGCAGAAGGCACAAGATCATCGCCACTGTCAAACTAATAGACGTACCCAACACGTGTCATCATTTCCTTGTGTCTTCCTCCTTTTTGTGTGTGTTAAGAGCACTTAGCATGTGATCTACCCTCTTATGCAATTTTCAAGAGATTGGTGATGTAATTAACAATAGGCACCATATTTCAGGGCAAATTTCTAGAACAGATTCATCTCACATCACTCACAACTCTCCCATTAGCTCCCCAGCCCCCAGGCATAAGAAGCCACTGTCATATTCTGTGCTTCTGCGAGTTTAACTAGTGTAGGTACCTCATGTAAGTGGAATCATGCAGAATTTATCCTTTTGTGACGGGCTGATTTCAGTTACCATGTCCTCCAGCTTCATCCATATTGTGGCAAATGGTAGGATTTCCTTCTTTTTAAAGGCTGGATAATATTCTACTGTATGTATATACCACATTTTCTTTCTACATTCACCCATTGAGAGACATTTAGGTTGTTTCCATGTCTTGGCTCTTGTAAATAATGCTGGAGTTAACATGGACATGCAGGGATCTTTTTTTTTTTTTCTTGAGACAGAGTCTCACTTTTTTACCCTTGGTAGAGTATGATGGTGTCACAACCCACAGCAACTTCAAACTACTGGGCTCAAGCGATTCTCTTGCCTCAGCCTCCTGAGTAGCTGAGACTATAGGTCACAACCCCTGGCTGTTTTTTAGAGACAGGGTCTGGCTCTTGCTCAGGCTGGTCTCAAACCCATGAGCTCAGGTGATCCACTTACCTCAGCCTCCCTAAGTGCTGGGATTACAGGTGTGAGTCACCGTGCCTGGCCCATGCAAGTATCTTCTTGAGATACTGATTTCAGTTCCTTTGGATACATATTCAGAAGTGAGATTGCTAGATCATATGGATTAAATTTTAAATTCTTTGAATAACTCCATACTGTTTTCCACAGCTGCTGTACCGTTTTTAACAATAATGAACAAATGTCTCAATTTCTTCACATTGTCAACTCTTGTAATCATTTTTGGTTTCTTTAAAATAATGGGCATCCTAATAGACATGAGATGATAGCTCACTGCAGTTTTGATTTTTACCCCCCTGACCACTAGCGATCTTGATAATCTCTTCATATATATATGTTGCCTTTTGTATGTTTTCTAGAGAAATGTCTGTTCAAGTCCTTTGCCACAAAAGAGAACAAAACTGCACCTCTACCTTATACCACACACAAAAATGAACTCAAAATGGATTAAAGACCTAAATGTAAGACCTGAAATTATAAAACTAATAAAAGAAAATGAAGGAGAAAAGCTTCTTGATGTAGATAGGACAAGGAAAGCCAAGGCAACAAAAGCAAAAACAGCCAAGAGGAACTGAAGTCTGCACAGCAAAGGAAACAATCCAGAGTGAAAGGCAACCCGCAGAATGGGAGAAATGCCTGTGAACCTTATTACCTTTTCTGGTTCATTTCCAAACATTAAATATGGAACTTGAGGCACACATAAAACACATTAGAATTACTGCAGGATCTTCAAATCTATTTTTAAGATTCCACAAAGCTAGGCATTTATTTATTTTTTGGAATGGAACCAGGATTGAGACATTATATTCCTAGAATTTGGAAACCATAC
>CAUYTI010140152.1:0-12135 GCA_963575145.1 Galago senegalensis | reverse complement strand
CTTAGAAAGATTCACTTGTACCCCTATAAGATAAACCTCAGAAGTGATCTCTCCAAACCCCCTCCCTCCATCCACTTCCCCCTTCCTTCTCCCTCCCTCTCCCCATATTCTTAGGCTATAATTAGGTTATAGCTTAGCTATAAATTAGTTTCATAGTAGGGCTTGTGTACATTGGATATTTTTTCTTCCATTCTTGTGATACTTTGCTAAGAAGAACATTTTCCAGCGCCATCCATGTAAACATGAAGGAGATAAAGTCTCCATCTTTCTTTATGGCTACGTAATATTCCATGGTGTACAATTACCACAGTTTATTGATCCATTTGCGGATCGATGGGCACTTGGGCTTCTTACAGGACCTGGCAATTATGAATTGGGCTGTAATAAACATTCTGATACAAATATCTTTGTTGTAATGTGATTTTCAGTCATCTGGGTAGATGCCCAATAAAGGAATTGCATTGCCCTCTCAGCAGTGATTGGGGGCATCCCCCTCTCATGGCCTACACCGCCAGGCCTGCACCGTGGCCGCCCCTGCTTTGCCTGCAATGCTCACAGAGGCCACTATGGGCACCTGGGGGCTGGCTAGCTCTGGGCAGCCTCCTCGCCCTGGTTGGGCTCCTGGAAGGCCAGCTGTGGTGGAAGGTGGAAGCCGGCTTCAGCAACTGTGACAAGTTTTTCTCTGCTGAGATCCTGCCTGCTGGGCTGGTGGCTTATTCCCAGGTGAAGATCTGACAGCGCTTCTGTTACAAGATTGCCCCATTCAGCTGAACAGCCACCCCCATTTCTTAGGCCTAGACAATTTCACATAAGTTTCCTAGGCCTGGACAGTTATAGGTAGGTTTCCTGACAGGAAAGCCCTGACATTTTGCCCCTGAGGAAGGGACTGTATCCATTCATTTGCTAACAGGCTCATTAACCTTGCTTTTAATGGAAAGAGCTATATTCATTCATTTGTTCCTCTATACGTACTCCGAGACAAAGGACCCAAGTGGGAGATTTTCCAACTTGGGTCTTTCCCTCTGCAAGAAGCTCTGGTGCTTTCTGACCTCTTCCGTATTCCTTTCTGGACAGACTTTTGTCACAAACCATTGTCTGTTTTGCAGCCCTACAGACTTTGTCTCAGGACATTGTATGTTCTCCAAGCCCATTAAATTTTCCCCAGAATCATTTACTAACCTCCTAAAATTATCCATGCATCCCCATCTCCCCTTCCTCTAAGAACAAAGGTACAGAACTATTTGTACCTTATTGCATGGTAGGGTAATCACTCTGTGATTCTCCCTCATGCATGTTAATAAGTCTGTGTGCCTTTTCTCCTATTAATATACTGCTTGTAAGTTGATTTTCAGTGAACTTTCAGAGAGTGAAGGTGAAATTTTCTTTGGCTCCTACAGTACAACAGAAAACAAACAAGTAACTAGGTGAATAAAATAATTTCAGATAGTTATAAGGGCTAAGGAGAAAATAAAACAGAGTGATGTCATACATTGGGTGCAAGCGGCTAAAGGTACATATGCTACTTTAGATTATAAGCAGCCTAGGCCTCTTTGAGGAAATGACTTTTGAAGGGAAATCTGGTTGATGAGAAAGATAAGCTATGCAAAGTGTTAGAGGAAGAGAGTTTCTGGCAGTGAATAGGTGTAAAGGACCAGAGGTGGAAAGTGATTTAGCACTTTTGAGGAACAAAAAGAAACCTGGTGTGACCATACCAAAATGAGAAAAGCCAGCACTACTATTTACAAAGTCACCTGGGGGAGGGGTCTGTGTTGCTCAGTGCACAGAAGGCCAATTACTGAGACAAGGAGGATGGATTGTCAAGGAGGAAAGAATTTATTGTAGAGGATGCATTGAGGTGATGAGAAGAATGGATTACATCAAATCAACCTCCCTGACCAACAGAGTCAGAGGTTTATGATGCATGAGGGGAGTGGGCATCATACATGTTTAGGGCAGACAGCAAGACACAAAAGTGCAGTGAGAAATCACACTATTACATAAAATCCATAACCAAGAAATGGTGGAAAAGTCCTTCCCAGGCGAGGATTTTATAGTATGTGGTATTATTAGCTAGGGGTTAATATTGTTTATTCTTTTAGCCTTGTGCACAAGCTATATGCGAGGTGAGGGCTACTTGGTCTTTGGTACAATGTGTCATGAGGTGTCTCTTATTTTATATACTCCAGATAAATAGGTGATGTAAGGCTTTGTAGTTATCTTGTGGCTACAAGGAGGTTCTCTGTTTCTGGGAAAGAAACTCTAAAGAGCATTAATCAGTGCAACGAAAAGTTACAAAGTTTTGGTCAGCAAATCTTACTGGCCTAGGATCTTGAAACATAAGATAACTACAAAAAAAAACCTATAAAAATATTTTCTTGCTTAGGGAGCCCTTTTACACTAGTAGAAGATCAGGGCAGTGACACAGACAGACACAATAGCATGTAAGAGGAAATTTGAGTTCATTGTAAATAGTTTGATTTCAGTTTAAATGTGAGTAGAAGCTATTAGAGAATTTTAAACAGGAGAGTAAGAGGATATGAATTGTTCTCATCAAAAATTAAAGAAATTTAAAATAAAACAAAAGTGAAACAAGCAAAGATTTAGAAAATTGGTAGTTTCTAGAGTTGATGACTATATGGGTAAATATGTGCTCTCATACATGGTTATGGAGAGTTGAAGTTAGTGTAATTTTTTGCCAGGATATAAAATTGTAATTTGTGTCATATTTTAATATTGCAATTGGGTTCAGAGATTTTTTTTTTCATTACAATTTTTTTGTTGTTACAGTTTTTGGCCAGAGCCAGGTTTGAACCTGCCACTCCCAGCATATGGGGCTGGTGCCCTACTCCTTAAGCCACAGGCGCCACCCGAGACTTTTTTTTTTTTTTGAGACAGAGTCTCACTTTGTCACCCATGGTAGAGTGCTATGGCATCACAGCTCACAGCAACCTCAAATACTTGGTCTCAAGCGATTCTCTTCCCTCAGCTTCCCGAGTAGCTGAGACTATAGTCACCCGCCATAATGCTAGGTATTTTTAGAGATGGGGTCTTGCTCTTGCCCCGGTTGGTCTTCAACTGGTAAGCTCAGACAATGCACCGCCTCATGCTCCCAGAATGCTAGGATTATGTACATGAGCCACTGGGAGAGAAGATCTTTTTTTTTTACCAGAATATCACATAAGTTTATTCCAGATGTAACAGCAATGTTAAAACTGACAAGTTTAATTCTTAACTGCACCAAGTAAACTCAGCCACATAAGTATTTTTAAAGTTATTCCCTCCAAAAAACTGAGGGAGCTTTTTTTTCCACACACCATTGTTTCCCGATACTTCTCTTTTTGGAGGACTCAGAGAAGATTTTGAATGTTTATATTGCAGGAATGTCATGTCAGAATTATCTCACATATTATGAATAAGTTTCATTTATTCAAAATATATTTTTCACTTGCTTGATCAGAAGAAAACACGTTATTTATTCATATTCTGAAAGTGGTATCATTTGGACCTAAATATACACAATGTATATTACATAAACACATTATATATATGTATTTTCCTATGTAACAACCATAGGAATTCCTAAGATTTTCCTGAGTGCTAGGCATTTAGACTGAGCTCTATTGTAAAAACTCTAAAGACTTTTGCCACTTTCGTTTCCAATAGAAGACAAAGAGAGCTGGGTACAGTGACTCACACCTGTAATCCTAGCACTTTGGGAGGCCAAGCTGGGAGAATTGCTTGAAGCCAAGAGTTTGAGACTGGCCTGAGCAAAAGCCAGACCCAGTCTCTAGAAAAAATAGAAAAAGTAGCCAAGTGCAGGGCGGTGCCTGTGGCTCAAAGAGTAGGGCGCCAGCCCCATATGCCAGGAGGGGCAGGTTCAAACCTGGCCCGGGCCAAAAACTACAATCAAAAAAAAAAAAAAGAAAAGAAAAGAAAAAGTAGCCAAGTGCAGTAGCTTGAACCTGTAGTCCCATAACTCAGAGTGCAGGAGTTAAAGGTTGCAGTGTACTATGATGACATCACTGCTCTGTAGCTCAGGCAACGGTGAGAGAGACCTTGTTGTCAAAACAAACAAAGATGTAACCTGGATCTTTATACCCTCAATGAGTCCCCAGCAGTAAAAAAAGAAGAGAAAAAGAGCATTAGGAGGAATATAAGAATATTTGACATTTCTAGCATCTAGCAAGGTCCTAGCACCTAGAAAGCCTGTTAGTTCAGGCACTGCAAGTTACATAGCCACACATAACATATATGTAAGTGACAGTGGATGGTTAGGAATGTGGTTGACTGGGGAGCACATGTCCTACTAAAATGAACTGCTTCTGCTCACCTCTTGCTAATTGTTGTCATGAGGCAATTTAGGTCCATACTTGCCTAATATTCTTTTTAATTCTAAGTGATATCAGAAATGCAAAAGTTTATATGAAATTCATTTATCATAAATGAGCTGCTGGGTGGTGCCTGTAGCTCAAGGAGTAGGGCACTGGCCCCATATGCTGGAGGTGGTGGGTTCTAACCCAGCCCCAGTCAAAAACTGCAAAAAAAAAGCTGCTAATTTAAGACTCTGCATTCATTTTCTCATCTTTTCTTCATACTTTCCCAACTCTGTTTGGCTGACTTGGTAACATATTTACTTTGTAGCTATTGTGTGCCTATAGGTTATTAACTGCAGCATAGCAGGTTGTTCTTTCAGTTATCTACTTCTGAGTAACAAACCATCCCAAAATTCATTGGTGTAAACTTAAATTGGATTCTGTGAGAAATGGATTGCTCTTCTCTGCTCACAATGTTTGGGGCCTGATCCAGAATGATTCAGCTTAGGGTAACTTAAAAACCTATAGATGACCAAAACAGCTGTGTCCAATGACAGCCGAAACTGAGATGGCTGAAGAACAGGCTTATATGGGACTGTCAACCAGCAGGTCTACATGTAGCATATCTAACATGGCCATTTCAGGGCTTCAAAAGCAAATGTTCCCTATAAATAAGGTATATGACCTTTTGTGATCTGGTCTTGAAAGTCACATAGCATCAGTCACTGTATTGATTGAAACTGTCATAAGCCCTCTTCCAAAATTCAAGGGACAATGGAATGTAGATCTCACCTCTTAGTGGGAAAAGTGCCAAATAATTTGCAGCCATTATTTAAAACCATGGCATACCTTAGTGGTATGTGCCTCTTGCCATCTCTAGATGAGGTAGTAAATACATTAGTGACATTTGTTTGATTAAAATTATTAGGTTCACAATAGTTTTTAACTAGGACCTACAATGAAATTTCCACAGCCTTTTCCTACCTTAAATGTTTCTAAGAAATTAATTTTTACTAGAAAAAATTAGCATATTTGTACATAGTTTTCTCCCTGTGTACTAATTGGATAATAATGTGCAAAGTAATTACAAAAGATTGGAAATAGGAAAATAAACTCTGAAGCCAAAATAATAGATTAGTAGGTTTATACAATAGTGGATTTTATAGATGTATTTTCTATGCCTTTGCCTAATTTAGGATTTATAGGGCAGGATTTATGATCTCAAGTCCTAAGCCTTTGCAGATCATGTATGGAGAAAACTGGAACAAGCTTAGAAATATTCCTGTCTAAGGGCCTTATTTTACAAATTGAGAAACTGAGACTCAAAAAAATTAAGAGGCTTGCTTAGGTCATCAAATAAGATAGTGGTAGAACAACAACAACAAAAGATAGTGGTAGAACTAGATGTAGAGCCACCTTTGTGAAAGCTACTGACTCCCAGGACATAAATCTTTTACTTTTTCACTTTGTAACAGGAGAAACAACCTCAACCCTGCCTTTTGCCTGGAAAAATTACTTAATGATCTCACTAGTTCTCAGTCACATCCCCCACTCCTCCCCTTGTTCCAGTGCTATGAAGGCCATCACGACCCTGGGCTGAAGATAAAAACAACAGATGGAAAATGTACAGCTTAGGAATGTGACAAATGCTGCAAAGAGTCCTGCAGCTTGAGATAAGAGGGTTTAATGATGTATAGCTAAAAATAGTAACTTTGGGGGAGGGTATAAGAACTGTGTAAAGTTCTCTCAAAGTAAGACAGACTTGAGAACAATCTCCCTGCCTTCCTGGGATTCTGAATCTTGGTTATAAAGGACAATTTTAACCGCCTGAGTGTTTTACTCCTGGTTCTGTGTCCTGGTTACAACATGTCTACTGTCTCAGTGTCTTACTCAGTTCAGGTTGCTTTAACAAAATACTACAGACTCTGTGGCTTACACAATAAACATTTATTTCTCACAGAATCTCTTCTGGAGACTGGGATGTACAAGGTCAAGGATTCAGATCTGATGTGTAATGAGGGCCTACTTCCTAGTTTGTTGATGGCATTCATCTCATTGTATCACCACGTGGTGGAAAGCAGAAAGAGAGGAAGCAAACTCTCGCCTGTCTCTTCTTATAAGGACACTAATCTTATTCATGAGGCCTGCAACCTCATTAACTTATTGCCTCCCCAAACTCCACCTCCAAATAGCATCACATTAGAGTTTGGCTTTAACATATGTACTTTGGAAAGACACAAATATTCAATTCATAGGAATTGGCCAAATTGATTTATTTATTTACCTTCTAGGTTTATACATATTGTATATTAAAATTGAAGGAAATATACTAATGTTTTAGCTGTCTTTGCCTTTGGCTCTTATGCTAATGGTCAAAATCATAAATCTTCCAGTTTATGACTTTCCATACTTTTTAAATATTTGTCAACAAATTAGGTGGGCTTGAGAATAAGCACCCACCACCTCCAGCATATGGGGCCAGCACCCTACTCCTTTGAGCCACAGGGGCCACTCAGCAAGAAATTATTTTTAAAGACTAGTAAAATTAGTAATATTTTAGGTATTTGTAGTACAGATCATTTTTATCTATCTCTAATTGAAGTGTCGGAAAATGTTCGTTTATTTTCCCTCTCTCTCACACTCAAACACACACACACATACACCCCTATTCCATACTTTCCTTCCTCCTCTCCCATTTGTAGTCCAGAGACTCAGGCATTAGTAGCATGACAGTATCCTATACCACGCTTATACTTAGAAAACATTTACTGGTGGCTTGATGCCCCTGTCCTTTCCTCATACCTTCCTATTTGTCTACCTTCATTTTTGAGATTAAAGATGCATTTATGATGCTGGTTATCATATGGTTATTACTTCTATCTTCTAAATTATCTCCAAGGAAAATGTGTCCTATTTTCAAGGAGAAGAAAAGAAAAACAATATTTTAAAAACGTGGGTTACAAAATAGTACATACAAAATTATCCTAGTTTTCTTACACATGCATAGTGATAAAGGAAAATAAAATAGCACTTACATAAATACTTATAAAGTTAAAAGATAGGAAGTAGCAGAGCAGGAATCCAAACTCATATAGTCTGTTTTTAATTATGTGCTCTTAGCCATTACTCAGTTTAGTTTATTAATAAGTATGCAATCTAAAAATATAAGAAATATACATTTAGTTTAATCAATATTTATTGCCTACAACATACCAGACAAGCCTGAAGATATCCAAGAGAACAAAGTAGATCCTTCATATTTTCATGGAGCTCATGATTTGATGGAAAGAAATGAAGAAACTGAGTGTTGTAAATGCTGAAGGGGTACTTGGAGCACAAAGTAAGAGGACCTAACCCAGTTGCCAGTGAAGTCTTCCAAGAAAAAGTAGTGTCTAGTAGATTGATTTCTTGAGCAACATAATGAAGAGCTCTCCAGTGGAACTGGTAAACATAATAAAATCAGACCAAACAAACAGCCATTTAAAACCTCTGGAAATGGTCTTAGGGGTCATGTAGAATATGGCACAGATACTGTCATATCACTGGAGAAACATCTGTCAATAAAATCTATGAAAACTCCATAAGAATGGTTAGAGTATGTGGTATCTGAAACTAGACCTCTCCCTCCCTTCCCACTCCCAGCTCATCAGACATAAACTGAATCCCAACAGGAAGCTGAGAACACAAGGCATCCTCTCCCTGCATTTCCCAGTCAAGGGTTTTCTTCCTTCCTGGGAAGAAGAGAATGCCAGCATTTCTCATCCTTCCCCCATCTGCCTGTTGCCAAATCAAAGTTATGGGTGAGTGCAATTGAGAGGTGGGGACTCCTATCTTTTATCCAGTCCCTGCTGAAGGAATGGAGGCTAGCCCTTGTGTATGGCACTATTGAGATTATTGGGGCCTTGATAACCCTTGTCCTGGCTGGTGAAGCATAGTTTTACAGAAGATTAAGCTGAGAGGATCTCAGGATGTTGTTCTCCCTTCTACTGGAACATCCTAAAGCAGGAGTGTCACTTAGAAATAAAATGCTATTGTCTCCACCACACAGAAATTCTGGTGTTAAAAGTTTTTTAGTTGAAATGAAATTTTCACTACAGGAGCTCAAAAGTAGGTTTGAATTGACTGAAGAAAGGATTAGTCAACTTGAAGACAGATTGATAGAGTGTATACAATACAAAAGATAATCATAGAAACGGTGAAAAAAGTGATCAGAGAGCCCAGAGAAATGTGGAACACCAGGCAGTGTACCACATAAATGTAACTGAAGTACCAAGATGAGAGAAGAGAAAAGCAATGGAAAGTATTAAAATAAATAGTGGCTGAAAACTTCCCAAATTTATTAAAAACACATCAAGGAAGATCAACAACCTCTAAATTGGATAAACACAAGGATATCCACAAATGAAATCATCATGGTGAAAATGCTAAAAGTCAAAAACCTTGAAAGCAGCAAGAGAAAAATGACTCATCACATTTAAGGGAACTCTGGCAAGATTAGTAGCTGGCTCTTCAGCAAATGACAAAGTGTGCAAGAAGACAGTGGGATAACATAATAAAAGTGCCCCATAGAAAGAAAATTCTCAACAATAGTCCCATATTAAACAAATCTATCATTCAAAACTGAAGGTGAAATAAAGGTATTCCCACATAGAAAAAACTGAGGAAAGTTGTTCTTAGCTAACCTGCAGCCCAAATGCCCATCGACCCATGAATGGATTAACAAATTGTGATATATGTTCACTATGGAATACTGTGCAACCATAAAAAGATGGAGACTTCACATCTTTTATGTTTACCTGGACAGATCTGGAACGTATTCTTCTTAGTAAAATATCTCAAGAATGTACTCCTTCTTTTCATCCCACCCTCCCCCACAACCTTGGCAACCTCTGATCCTTTTACTAACCCAATTGTATGCCTTTTCCAGAATGTCATATAGATGAAATCATAAAATGTATAGCCTTTCCATATTGGCTCTTTTCACTTAGAATTGTGCACTTATGTTTGCTTTATGTCTTTTCATGGTTTGATAGTTCATTTCTTCTTAGCTCTCGATAATATCCCATCGTTTTGATGTACTTCCATTTATTAATCCATTTACCCACTGAAGGACATCTTGTTGCATCCAAGTTTGGGCAGTTAGGAATAAAACAACAATAAATATGTGTGTACAGGTTATTGTGTGGAAGTAAATATTCAACTAATTTGGGTAAATATAAAAAGCACAATTGCTTAGTTGTATGGAAAGAGCATTTTTAGTTTTGTAAGAAATTGCCAAAATGCCTTCCATAGTGGCTGCTGAACCATTTTGCATTTGCATCAGTAATGAATAAGAGATCCTATTGCTCCATATCCTTGCCATGATCCACACCCAAAATGTGGACTAATCATGCAATAGAATAATATTTGTCAATAAAAAAGGAATGAAGTACTGACATAAGGCATAACATGTATGAACATATAAAATATTATGCTAAGTGAAAGAAGCTAGTCACAAGAGACCATATTTTATATGTCCAGAACAGTGAAAATTACATAGAGACAGAAGGTAGATTAGTGTTTGCTTAGAGCTAGCTGGGGGCATAAGGGGATAGGAGGTTCTTTTTTTTTTTTTTACAGTTTTGGCCAGGGCTGGGTTTGAACAGCATAGGAGGTTCATAACTAAGTATATGACATTTCCTTTTAACTTGATGAAAATGTACTAAAATTAATTGTGGTAATAGTTGCTCATATATGCAAATGCAATAACAATCTTCAAAATGCATACTTTAAGTGGGCTGTTTGGTATGCAAATTATATCTCAGTAAACTTGTAATTAAAAAGTTACATTTATTCTGGCATCAATTAGTAGGAGTTATCCAGGGTAAGGATATAAGTGATAGTTGAGTGTTTCAGGCAGGGAGAATATGGGAATCAAGATCAGGACTTGAAAGGGCATGGAGCTTTGAGGAGCTGATAGGAAATTCAATTGGAAAAACACTATTGTTATTATTACTTATTAAATATCAAATGTTTTAGATCAGTGATTAGGAGCAAGAACTTTGACCTTAGACTGGCTTCTATTTAATAGCTGGTGACTTTTCTTTTTCTCATTTCTTTTCCTACAAAATAATATGTAAATGATACAATATCTGGAAAAGGACTTAGAGTTTATGTAAAGAAAGACTCTGTATAAGTCCAAAATCTACTTTGATAGTTATGATGCAAAAATAAAAGAATTCTGCATTGGGAAAATTTTTAAAATAATGATTATTTCTTAACCACATTAACCACATAGCAAGTCTTGGCAAGACATCAAAATGCCACTTAAAGAGAAATGATCCTTGCCTTTAGCAAACTAAAGGGCTTCGTCTTGATATTTGTGGATAAACATGAAATATGTGTATGTTACACTGTGCCTTCTGTCCTTCATTTTCTTTTAACCATTTGTGATGAACATATAACACATATGGAATCTACCTCATTCCTTTAAATACTTTACTCATACTATTCTGAAAATATTAAGGAAGATATGTGCAAACTTTTGAATAGATATGTCTTGACATAAGGTATACAAATGGCAAATAAACACATGAAAAGATGCTCTGTACCCAAATCTACCCTGCATAAGTGTCTACTTAAACTGAAGAAATGGACAAGCTCACCATTTGTATAGAAGTCAGTATGGGAACTCAGTCCACCAGGGGAACTGATAAAATGTGTTGGGCTTCACTACCTGAGAATTCTAGCACATCCATAAGTAGTAGGGGCCTGAAAGGTGTAGAAGGGGCAGGAATACTCACGTATGACAGTATTAAGACTGGGGATGATGGGCTAAATGGGAACAGCAGAGGAATATTAAAGTGGCACCGACCTCATAGGAACCTGGGTTTGTCCCTAAGTACAGATGAGAACTACTTTCTCTACCCTCCCAAATAGCTGAAACAAATGTCTTAGGGAGCTAGCATCATGCATGGGCATGTGAAGACAAAATTCTATCAAACATAGCTCACAGGCATTACTTTATTTAGTTCTCACAAGATCTTTGTGAGATTATTTTATGAATAACAGATATAAATTTATTCTTTTAGCTAAGCGGTGTTGTGGTACTTAGAAGTTCCCATTTGCTCCTACAATTCTGTCAACAAATATTAAGTCCTCCAGTACTTTTAGAAATAAATTGTGAGTGCTGTTGGTTGCTTTTATTGTTATAAAACTTTTATTATTTTTAGCAATAATAATGTGTTCATTTTAATATGGACAATACAAATAAGCAAAAGAAAAATCATTCATAATCCCACCACCAATACAATACTTTTTGTCTTTCATCCTTCACAAGTATGTGCATATATGTAATATACAATTGTACTTTTACCTTTCAAAAATATGATATTCACATATCACTTATTAACCTCTTTCTCATTTTATGTCCTATCAGGAACCTCTTTTTTACATGAGTAAATCTCTTTTATTAAAAGACAAAGTCTTGTAGATTGGTTTAATGTACAATAAACAATGAGATGCAGATAATGAGATAAATCTAAAACCACTAACAGCAACAGGTTAAAAGTAGAAAGCGGGACAAAAGTTTATCAGGAAAATGCTAATAAAAAGAAACCTATTGTTAATATCAAATAAAGATCAGTGAATTACATTAAATAGGGGTAAGGATGGTTTCGATTAACCTTCCAACGCATCACTATAAGTTTGTTTCTCACTCTCCTTATCTCATCCATTTCATCCACTTCTCTAAACATATCTTCATTGTTTAAATGCCTATTGTGTATATCTTCTTTAAATTCCTGGAGAGACTGAATCAGCCTTTCTTTAAAAGTTCCTTCTG
>CAUYTI010140149.1:0-48989 GCA_963575145.1 Galago senegalensis | reverse complement strand
GGCTCAGCACCTGTGGCTCAAGCAGCTAAGGCGCCAGCCACATACACCTAAGGTGGTGGGTTCGAATCCCCAGCCTGGACCCGCCAAACAACAATGACGGCTGCAACCAAAAAATGGCCAGGCGTTGTGGCGGGCGCCTGTGGTCCCAGCTACTTGGAAGGCTGAGGCAGGAGACTCGCTTGAGCCCAGGAGTTGGAGGTTGCTATGAGCTGTAATGCCACGGCACTCTACCCAGGGGGACAGCTTGAGGCTCTGTCTCAAAAAAAAAAAAAAACATATTTGTTGAATACACAAATAAATGAATGGATTAGTTATACTTGAAAAGGATATTACTTTAAAACAGAGTTTGTTTGTTTCAAGGGGGGGGGTTCTCAAACTGGGCCTAAATGACATTTGGGCCTGAATAATTCTCCATCATAGGGGCTTCCCTGCGTATTGTAGGGTAGGTCATAGCATCCCTAGATTCTTCCACTCATTAAACATCAGTAACTGCTCCCTTTTCATCAGCTGTGCCAATAAAAACCGTCTCCAGACATTGTCAGATGTCATTCTGGGTGTGATATTCAGGGTAAGGGACAAAATCACCTCTATTTGAGACCCGCTGCTTTAAAGAAGTCAGCGTGCACAGCTGATATAGACACCAGCAGAACGAAGAGGTAGAGGCCCCTACAGTAAGCGGGTCCCCCATGGGGAAGAGACAGACGGCTGCTGTCTGTTTGCCAACAGAAGCACCCACAGCCACTCATCAGGAACACCCACCAGCGTGCTGAGGGTTTTCTGAAATATTTACAGACATCTGTTTAGAGCTGCAGTTGGCCCAAACTTGGCTATTTATCAAGCCCACGCGGCTCTTCTGGGCTTGAAGAGAGTAGTACACGTTTATTACTTGCAAACCTCCCAAGGACTGTAATGATTTTTCCCCTCCCCTTTGGTAAACAATTGCACAAAATTGCTTTTCAGGCCAGCTCCATAACTTCATCTGTAGAATATAAAGCCAATAGGGATTAAAAGAAAATTTTCTTCGGCTCTCTGAGCCCTCAGACTAGAAGATTTAATAATATCAGAGACGATTAAGGGTTCTTTCTAGCCATCTGTCTCTGACTTTATTGTAAATTTAATATACAAAGCACAGTGGGTCTTACTGCGGCCTTGGCTTTGCTTCCAGACACGAAATGTGCAGCTGTACATGTGTTCGCCTCCCCCAGACAGTTTAGAGGTGGGAAAGCGATGAAGAAAGAATTTGAATTTGTCAACCAAGCAGCAGGGACATTGCCAGGCACCTACTATGTGCTAGTACTATTTTAGGCTGTAAAGTCTACACAAGTTGTAGACAACATTTTTCCTGCCCTTGAACTTTTGATGTAGTTTCTGAGACAAAATAACTCAGTGATACTGAGTTACTGGGAGTTGGTTTTAACTGCAATTAGAATTGAAAATGAGAGAGAAGGCTCGGCGCCTATAGCTCAACTGGCTAAGGCGCCAGCCACGTACACCTAAGGTGGCGGGTTCGAATCCCCAGCCCAGGCCCGCCAAACAACAATGACGGCTGCAACCAAAAAAAATAGCCGGGCGTTGTGGCGGGTGTCTGTGGTCCCAGCTACTTGGGAGGCGGAAGCAGAAGACTCGTTTGAGCCCAGGAGTTGGAGGTTGCAGTGAGCTGTGAAGCCACGGCACTCTACCCAGGGGGACAGCTTGAGGCTCTGTCTCAAAAAAAAAAAAAAAGAAAGAAAATGAGAGAGAAGAAGGTTAAGTAAGAATGAATGTGCCGAGATAGTTTCAAGAAGGAGGTGGGGCTTACTTGAGATTGGATGGACAGAAATTATTTTGGACAATGTTGGATTGACCAAAAAAAGAGAGATGGAATACTGTGCACAGAAATCTCTAAAGAAGAAATGAGTATGTGGCAGGTGGGGAAGAAAGAAGTCTGGGCTGAGGAGGACAGGAATCAGGGTTGGTTTGGTACATAGGGTTGAATCATGGACGCCATCATGGCAGGCCATGGAGGGTGAGCTGACGTCTAGGTAAGGGCATTGATCTTAGAGAGGGTAGCCTGAGATGCAGGATACCATTTAGTCCTCCCAATTTCCTGAGCCCATGCTGGCCCCCAGTATAATCACTATATATCTATGCACCTGAATTTGGCTACACTCTGTGTTACAATTCCCTCCGCTCATCTACCACTTTGGAGTACACAAGGGGTGCATGGAGATCTCCAAAATTTTTTCAATCCTCCATTAAGACATTAACTGTGAGTGCCCATGATTTTAGGGATTTTGGAAAAGATATTTTAGAAAAAGACATTTTGGGGAAAAAAATTGGAAAAGACATTATATCTAGTATTTTACATTGTTTACATAAGAGTCTGTGACAACCCTCTCCTGTATAGTGCCCCTAGTCACATCTGACTATTTAAATTTAAATTAAAGGCTTGTGCAGGGGCTCACACTTGTAATTCTAGCCCTCTTGGAGGCGGAGGCAGGTGTATTGCTTAAGGTCAAAGGTTCAAGACCATCGTAAGCAAAAGCAGGACCCTGTCTTGACTAAAAATAGAAAAACTATCCAGGTGTGGTGGTGCAGGCGGGTAGTCCCAGCTACTCAGGAGGCTGAGGCAAGAGGATTGCTCAAGCCCAAGAGTTGAGGTTGCTGTGAACCAGATGATGCCACAGCACTCTACCAAGGCTGACAAAGTAAGACTCTTATCTAAATCAATAAATAAATTTCAACTGAAGTTAGACTAGATTAAAAGTTTAGTTTCTCAGTTGTACTGGCCACACGTCAAGTCCTCAGTCCAGCATAGTTATACAAGAACATTCCCGTCATTGCAGAAGGTTCTTTTGGAGCTGGTCTATGAGATGATGTCACCGTTCTGTTTGAAGGTAGGAAGAAGAAGTCCTCCTGTCTCTTGCAGCAATCTGGCCCGATGACCTTTTAATAAGTGTGCCCTCCCTTATATGTGTCTCTTTGTCTTGGCATAGAGAAGGGCCCTGCCCACATGCAGTCGCTTATCTGATGTTAAGCGTCGCGGCTCCCTCACTATGCATCTCCTGCATTTCTGCTTCCATGTTAATTGTTGTGGTTTAATTAGATTTCCATCTCTCATTCTGAGCCATCACCAAAGCTATACACAGATAGATTGATCTAAAAAAAAAGAAAAAATGAAGGAAAAGAAGTGATGCTGACCTGGATAGGGACCGTTGTCTGTCCCAGGACAAGAGGGTGACTCCATACGAGGAGGATTGATGGGATGGGGGGAAGTCAAATGCCCTGAAAGACAAGGCTTCAACTTTCAGCCCAGGAAGTTAAGAGAAGATGAATGACTCCAGCCACATGAAACAGACGCCCCAACCCAGACTAGGAGGCAGACACTCAGCGAGAAGGCATGCCTAAGTGTAGGCAGCTGGCTGACGTGGACCTTCCTGAAAGATTTAGAAGCTCCTTCTGAGACACTGAACACAGTATGAAAAGAGGATATAAAAACATTGCCCCAAAGCAGGAAAGATGTGTTCTGTCTCGTGCCCGATGGTTTGGAGCAGTAATTTCCACCTGGGGTGCCTTGGCACACTGCTGTGCCATGAGAAGACCATTAAGTGTGCTGCAAAAATTTCTCGAGATTATTAGTTAAATTAGTCTCAAAAGAAGTTCAAAGCACTGCAAGTATATTCTTTTCTTCAGTCTCTTTGTTAAAAATCAACATAATTTAAGTGCACCGCAGTTTAATTATAGGTTCAAGTGCGACGTGAGATTAAAAAAAAGGTTGAAAACACATGTTTGGAGGATGGATTAGGGTTAGATGGTCTTGCCAGGAAGCCATGGCAATTGGGGGGTATAAACAGGTCAGCCCCCACTAATGTGGGGCCATAAAATAGGAGAGAATAAGCAAAGCCAAGTCATTAGAAAAAAAGGAAATTAGAAATCAAGGGCAGAGAAGTGAGCATGAGAGATGACCCAGGGTCTTTTAACCTTGGGGACCAGAAATGGAAGCCAGCAGTACGGGGTGAGTTAGCAGGGAAAGAAGCTGACGTGAAAAATTTGATGAGCTTAGATGTGCTTTAGTTTAAAGCAAGGCTAGGACACTAAAGTAGAGACCCACCACCTCCTACAGGTGAGAGAAGAGAGCAGGATAATTACTACTACAGTATTAACATTTCAGTATTTCTAGAGGGTCTGCTAATAGCCAAGCCTTGTTCTAAGTGCTTTAATGTATTGGCTCACTTAAACCCCCCAACAACCTAGAAACCCAGACACTATTACAGATCACAAAAGTGAGGCTTTGGAGAAATTATACTTGCCCAAAGCCCCTGCTTGTAATTGAATTTTATGGAAATTTGAACCCCAGGGAGGTCTAATGCATAGAAGTTGTTGCGAAAAGTGGCAGGGAATAACTCAGGGAACAAAAGAATGAGCAAAATAATTCTATTTGGAAACACTTCGCATGTTTATAGGTGCAGAATACGTTGCATTAATTAACCCATTAAATTGCCCCGATAACACCAGGGGTGGGTACTGTTACCCACTGGGATGCAGATGAGGGAGTGAGGAGCAGAGAGCCTACTCTACTGCCCAGGGGCACACAGCTAGCAGGTTTGCGGCTGGCATTGAGACCGAGGCAGTCTGGCTCTCCAGTCCCGGCCATGGCATTAATGTTTCCACTATACAGGAAAAGGCCGGAATCCAAGCATCTCCCAGCCCTCCACAGCAGGCAGAACATGAGGCAGCCACAGACAGGTGGTGGGCAGTAAAGGGGTGACTGTAGCCATCTGATGGGTCATTAGTGTTGCTATGGACAGGTAAAGAAGTACATAGAGAAAAAGCCTTGGGATTTGGCCTGGGGGGTCACCACTGACCTTGCAGAAAGCCACGTCTGTAGAATGATGGAGGCAGAAGTCTGAAGGCAGAGGGTCAGGAAGGGAATGCAAGGGGAGGACAGGCTGACAGCCTGCACAAGCTTCCCCTTCACCATGCAACAAGACACAAGCCTGGGTTGGAATAGGAGGAGCAGAGGGCAGAGGAGTTTCCTAGGGCTGGGGAGCTTTGGGTAAATGGTTAGAGGCTGCTGATGGGCACAGCAGTTCTTTTTGGAGGGATACAGATGATTTAAAATTCATGGTGATGATGGTTTCACAATTCTGAATATACTAAAAAACATTGACTTGCATACTTTAAAGGGGTGAATTGTATGGTATGTGAATTATATAAAAAGGCAATATGCAGGTACTGTATCTATGCTGAGATAGATATGCGTGTGTGTGTGTGTGTACAAATTATACATGAAAGGGAGAGATTGAGGGCTGTTCACAGTTGGGATAAGGGGTCACTTGGGAGCTGGTGATGAGGCCCAGCCTGTGAAGTCCTCCCCTATGGAGGCAGCAGGGCCCCCATGACCTGGGGAGATGTTCAGGGAATGACCCCCAGATGCTCCTCCTTTGACTACATTCTTTTTTCCTCTACCAGAAGTCACATAGCCCCTGCATACTTTCCTTGTTAGCAAGCACCCAACTTCCTCCCTGAAGTTAACCTTTACCCCATGTGCTAAGATTACATCATTTAGCAAGCTTGTTGAGATATATAAATAAAGTTGGAAGCACAGTTCAGTCTCAGCTGCTCCAGCCCTTCTGATCCCATCTTTGTCTCTCTGTGTCTTAGTTCCTCATTCCCCACCATTCCCACTCTGGTTCGTTCCCTCTTGTGCTGGTTCATGAAATTCCCCAGCTGTCTGGCCTTGGGAAAACCACACTACCTGGGCCGTTGTCCCAATTTTCAGATGAGGAAACTGAGGCTCCCTAAATGGCTCTTGTATTTGTTCTATGTCCCCACCCTTTTTTTTCCTGAGTGTTCTTTCTCTCAAGTGGAGTCTTAAGTGCTTCAGTTCATTGTAATCACTCCATACACACATGCACACACACATTTTCCCACCTTCCACAGACATTTTCCCAGCATGCCCCAGTCACCTGTGCTCTCTGCAGCTTAAACCCATCGGCACCATCTCACCCCCAGGCCCTGTCGGGCACCTGCCCCCACCCCTGCCCTGATCAATCCAACAGACCAAACAAACCGAGGGACAAAGTGGCTTCAGCTCATCCCTCAGTGGGAGGTTGAATAACAGCCCCTTAAAGTTACCCATGTCCTAATCCCTGGAATCTTTGAATTTATTATCTTATATGGCAAAAGGGACTTCATGGATGTGATTAAAGGATCTGTGATGAGTTGATTAACCTGGACCCAGTGGGATCACCAGGATCCTTGCAGGAGGGAGATGGGAGGTCGGAACTGGAGAAGGTGATGTGGCGGCAGAAGCAGGGAGAGAGACGATGTGATGCTGGTCTTGGAGCCGAGGAGTGGCAGGTGCCTGTAGAAGCTCCAAAAGGCGAAGGAGGAGGTCTCCCCTGGACCCTCCAGCAGGAATGAGGCCCCACCAACACCTTAATTTTAGCCCAGAGAGACCCATGTCAGGTTTCTGACCTGCAGAACTACAAGAGAATCACTCTGTGTTGTTTTAAGCCACTAAATTTGTAGCAATTTGCTATAGTACAGCAGTTCTCAACCTGTGGGTTGTGACCCACAGGAACTGTATTAAATGGCTGTGGCATTAGGAAGGTTGAGAACCACTGCTCTAGTCAGAGCTAGAAACTGATACATCACCACCCATTCAACACACACAGTGCACCTGCTCACCGCCTGCTGAGCTTTGAGAACACAGCTGCAAGTGAGAAGGCCAGGTCGTCACCCAGGGGGTGGCCAGGGTGACAGAGGGAACAGACAGTTGCACAAGTGGGAAGTGAACATGAAGAGTCAGAGGAGGTGGCCGAGGAGGGGACCTAAGCCTGCACCAAAGGCTGGGCAAAGGCCTGAAAGTTGGGGAGAGAAGTATGGATTTCAGCACGTTCAAGCCCAGAATAAAGCTACATCGGGCTGAGCATAAAGTGACCCGGCTGACCTTGAGAGGAGGAGAGGGGGAATGGGATAGTAGGAACTGTCCCCAACAGCACAAGTATACCCATTGCTCCAGCCTCACGGGACCATTGCAGTTTTTCAGACACTTCGACTTTCCCTTGCCTCCCTGACCACCCTGTCTGTGCTACTAACTGCCTGACATACGGACCCTTCCCTCATCCCTCTCCTCCTGCAAAATCCCTGGTCACCTTTCCAGACTCAGGCATGGTGTTGGCTCTTCTGCAAAACCCATGCTTTCTTCCTGCCATGACCCCAGCCCTGTGAAAAATGGAGAGGCTAATGGTACTTTCCTTCCCTTCCCAACAGAAGGTAAGAGCTCAGCTACTATTATACAGTGCATTGTAGATGGATCCTCCAGAGCACTGAGATCTCTGAGGTCTGGGACTTTTCAGTAAGGGAGGGGAAAACGAGATGTGCCCCAAAAAACAATTCTGGTGCCTCAGGGCCTATATTTCCATCTGCTGGGACCAGCACCTCCCACCAAGGCTCTAACCAGACAATTCTGTCTACACCAGAGACCACCCCGTGTATGGCAGGGTCAGGTTTATTCACCACTCAGTGCTGCTTGTTGAGAGTCTGTGAGTCCAGCTCGACTGTATTCCTGTTATGAAGAAAATGATCATTCTAGCCTTGACTCCTGTCATTCGGCTGAAAATACTTCACTAAAGTGGATTTCCTGGTGAGCCAGAGACAGAATGGGCCACTGATGGCTCTGGGTTGTGTTTCTAAAAGACCCAGATCAGGATTCTGTTGCTTCCAGAGGCTGCTTCCAAAGGAATGTTGTTTGCCTTTGAAGTTGATGGAGAAATTACTTCATATATGTCTTATTTGCAAGAAGGCAACAGAGAAGACCATTTTCAAGAATTTTCCGAGGCATCTGTACTGATATGTTAATCATAGACTGGGTGACTAGGTGAAAGGGGAACTGCAGACAGATTCATTTGCATATCAGAACCTGTATTTAAATCAGAGAATGCATGAATACAAATACCAGTCATAATCCTGCCGGGTAAACATTATCAGGCATTATCCTTGCTCCCATCCTCTGGAATCGGTTCTCTTCCTGAGCATCAGTTTCCTCATTAGAAATGGAGACACAACCACGGTCCCTGTTGTTCCATAGGATTTTATGATTAGCATGCAATCAATTGGGTTTGCACGTGTTGAACTCCTGTAAACCTTAAACACCTTGCCAGCCCCAGGCATCTCCTAATGAGCAGGAGCAGCTCTGAGTGGATGAGACGAGTAATTGAACTTGGGTTTCTGGGCCCTGCTGTCCCACCTCCTAGCTATTTGGCCTGGAGCACATCATTCTGTTTCTGATCTCCCTCACCTGGAAAGCAGAAGCGCAGACCCCATTCCCCAGAAGAGTCATGTGTTGAGTTTTCTGGGACTATTATAACAAAGTGCTTCAAGATGAGCGACTTAGGCATCAGAGTGCGTCCTCTTCCCAGTTCAGGAGGCCATAAGTTCAAAGATCAAGGTGTCCGCAGGTTAAACACCTTCTTAGGGTTGTGTGGGAGGATTTGTTCTGTGTCCCTGTCCTAGCTCCTGGCACTTGCTGGCAATCTGTAGTGTTCATTGGCTCACAGACACACACTCCTATCTCTCTGTCTTGGTCATACAGGGCCTTCTCCCTGTGCGTATCCACCTGTCTCCAAAATTCCTCATCATGTTAAGAACAGTAGCATTGGGTTAGGACCCACCCTACCCCCCAGGACCTCATCTTAACTGATTAGACCTGTGAAGACCCTATTTCCAAATAAAGCCAGAGTCTGAGGTCCTGGGGGTTAGGACCTCAACATGTGAATTTGAGGAGGAGGGGAGGGACACAATTGCACTTGTAACAGATTGTGGGTCCGAAATGATCAAGAAGAATCTTGATCTGTGAATCGTAAGGGCCCAAGAGGCAAGATTTGGGACCAGAGTTAAAAGGGCAGCCTTCAGAACGTGTTCAGTCTTCCTTCCTCCAGTTCTCGCCATGAGTCCTCAGGAAAGTGACCTGTCTTCTTCTGTTAAATGGGGCTGCCAGCACTAAAACCAGGCAGAGTATGGCAAACACGGAGGATGTGTGTCCCACAGTAAAATCAGCCTCTGGCCCCAGCTTAAGGGGTGGCATGGGTGGGGCCCTTCCTTTCCATCATCCTCCCTGATTTGCCACTGCCGTGGCGCGAACAGGCTCTCTGGGGCCCTTTCCCTAGGCTCGTACTCATCTCCAAAGGCATTCGTGGGAGCCGCTCCATGGAACAGAAGCTCTGAACAGCACAAATGATAAACACATGCTGGTGTTTGCATTCCTCCCGTCCTCCAGCCCTGGTGTCTCTGATTACTAAACTGTTACTTGTTTGGGGAGGTGCTGCCAGCAGAGTACCACGCTCTGGTTAGTCATTTAATAACTAAGCGAGCAGCTGCCTGAGAGCCCTGGATAAATGACAAAGTCGCAACCGTGGACACCTTACATCTTTTGTATGAACCTGGATGGAGTTCAAACACATTCTTCCTAGTAAAGTATCACAAGAATGGAAAAGTGTCTAACGTAGTCGCTACTAATACGAGTAATACTAATACAAGTCTCTAATGTGCACAATACATTAGATTTCCCCACTTGTGTTGAATGAATGAACACTTTACATGCATTAGCTCTTCTAGACTCCTGGCAATTCTATAAGGAAGAAACTAATATCACTCCTGTTTTACAGGAGAGGAAGCCGAGGCTCAAAGAAAGGGCTAAGTGACCTGGTCACAGCCAAGAAGTAATGGAACCAAAACTCCATCTCAGGCAGGCTCTCCCTGAAGCTGTGTGCTTCACCAAGGCCTGGGCCTCCTCCAGGAGCGGGGAGGACTTTGTCCTAAGCCCTTCACTCCGGTCACCCATGTGCCTGATTGCAGGCATCCTGCTTTAGGGGAGAAGACTGGTTTTCAAGACTTCAGGCCAGGAGTTCTTAACTTCTGTGATCATAGACTTTGCTTCTCGAGCCTTAGTTTTCTGATCTGTAAAATGGGAATGGCCTGTTTCAAAGTCTATTGCAAGAATACCTCAGGTGTGGACTGCATACTGTACGTGAGTGCCGCAGAGTGAGTGCTTGATGCAACTTAAGACTGGTTTCCTCCTTCCCCTTCCCTTCTGCAATATGCCAATTCATAGTTTCCCTAACACATTCCCACGTGTCATGATTCAGCCGGTTTGTTCAACAGACACCAATTGGGTGAGCTTGGGACGTGGTGATTAAGCCTGGGTCCCCCATTCAGGAGCTGACAGCCACACAATGCTCCCTTCAGTCCTCTGAGATTGGTGAGTTGTGCCCATGTTTCAGATGAGAAGATTGAGATGTAGAGAGCTGATACCTTGGGTGAGACAAGTGATAGCACAGATTCCCTGGACTCCAAGGCCAGTGTTTGAGCCTCACCTGGAAAATACTATATTCTCACCTGCCATATAAACTTGACCCTCGATTTGCCTTTTGTTATTCTCTTCCATTTGGAGTCCGAGGCTTAAAACTACATTTGCTTCTAAAAATAATTTTGGAAATGTACTTTGCAATAAGTAGTTAGCATATATGGTCTCTCTGAGCCTGAGTATCTACAAGAGTGAAAATTAATATGTGTAACACTTTTAATAGATCCCAAAAATAATATTAGCACTACTGGTTACTGAAGATCTAATTCAAGCCAAGATTGGACTAGACCCAGCTGTACAAAATTATTTTTGAAAAAACCACATATCTCACAGGGCTACTGGTGACAGCCACCATATCTAGTCTCAGCGATTCTGATTCTTTGAAGATCAAGCTTGGATAGTTCCTGTTTTTAGAAACCATCATGCATGGGCAGTGCCTGTGGCTCAAAGGAGTAAGGCGGCCGCCCCATATGCTGGAGGTGGCTGGTTCAAACCCAGCCCCGGCCAAAAACTGCAAAGAAAAAAAAAAGATGAAAGAATAAACATATCCATTTAAAAAAAAAAAAGAAACCATCATGCAATACCATTTGATTGTTAAAATGTTTACATATAACAGGACAACCCTCTCTCCCCATCGTAAGAAAAGCTTTTCTGTGTGTATTATTTTATACCACTTTATTTTATTCCTCTTCTTACTGATTTGCTGTTCTTTTTTGTTAAAGGCACCAATGGTTTATCAATGTGGTTTATCTGTTCTGAGGTTTGATTCATTTATATCCAGTTTCATTTGTAATAGCTTTTAATTGTCACATTAGTTTTTGGTTTATTTCTTTTTCTTCCTGGGTTGGGCTGCTCAGGAAGCCAGAACAAAATACTGTAGGCTACATGGCTTAAACAATTGGTATTCACTTCTCGCAGTTTTGGAGGCTGGGAATTCCAAAGCCAAGGTGTCAGCTGACGTGGTTCCTGGTGAGGGCTCTCTTTCTGACTTGTGGACAGTTGCCTGCTCACTGTTTCCTTAGTGGTGGAGAGAGCGAGCTTTCTGGTGTCTCCTCTTACAAAGGCACTAATCCCATCATGGCTTCCCTGCCCTGATGACATCATCTAACCCCAAGTACCTTCCATACTTACAAAGGTTTGTCTCCAAATACCATTGCATTGTGAATTAGGGCTCAGACACATGGATTAGGGAGGAACAACTATAATACTTTCTAACTGCCTTAGGGAGACACTTAGATCAATCTTTCTTTTCTGTCTCACTAATATAAGAATTTAGGATTAAAAAAATGGGCTTTAAATATTGTTTGGGGAACACATAGATTTCTTCCTCAACACATTTTTTTTAAATTAAGAAAATGTAGGGTTTTTTTAATTTACATATAGTTGCACTTGGTTTTTTCATTTATTTATGAACTAACTTGCCTTCTATTCTTTACCAAGCTTAGGGCAGGGCCCTGGGGAGACAGAAAATCAAAGTACCTCAAGGAAAATAACAACTGGTGGTAAAGCAGAAATGCAAACTGATGAATGACAGATAGTGTTGCAAGCTCATTTAGGAGAGGGGTTCACAGGAAATTCTGGTGGCAAATAACAGAATTCACCTGTGCTTTATGTAGGCATGGAAGTCCCTTGTAAACTGTCCCTTACCTATTAGTGTAGTCAGGGAGGGGAGGTTATATGTGTCTTTTTGGCAACTTGTACAGACAATTGAATGATTAGGATGCTCTAAATCCCTCCTGTGGCAAAGGAAGGGAGGGGAGGAGGGACAGGATGGAAGAAGGGAGGAAAGGAGGGAGGAAGAGAGGAAGGGACCAAGGGAGGGAGGAAAGAAGGAAGATAGATGAATACAACTGGTAGGCATGGCTTCATTGTCTTTTAAAAAGAAAAGAATTTGAGGCAAAATCAAGAAGGAAAAGGCAAAGCTAAGACAGGATGCCTGAAATTACTCTTGCTGCTCTTTTCTTTTTGCCACCATTCTAACCTTATTTTATGCACTTAAAATTGGACAGGGAGGTTTCTTTAGCTGTTCCCTGGAGGAAGCTTCTGAGAGCAAAGATGGAATTGCCTGGAGGTCATTTTCCCATTCAGATCCCTTTTCATGTTATTGTTTTTCTGCTTCTGTTTTCTACTTGGCTGCCATTTTTCAGTGTCCTTTGCCGTAGGATTTATTCAGAGGGTGACTTTCCTTGTTTCATTTTCCAAGTTGGCAGGCTTCCCCGCATCATTATTCTCTGTTTATATCATTAAATGCGATGTTTGTTGTGTTACAGAATCGGGCAGTGTTTGCTTTGCAAATATGACTCACTCTCTCTAACTTCTGTTTGTGCTTCCTCTGGTGTGTATCAGCTTATCACAGGCCTGTGATGCTGAGAAACAGGCCTTTAAAAAAAAAAGTCATTAAAAATAGTCAACAGTGGGAGCTGCAGCTTTCTTCCTTGACCTCCCAAGCATTTTGTTGGATCTGGGAGGTTTGAGCTACAGGTTTACTTACTACAGGCTTATTTTTTTTTCTTTGCCTGTATTGTTTAAGGTTTCCCTCATTGTTTAGAGTTCTGGATGGTTTTGGCTCTTTGGGAATTCACGGTGCCATTGTCCCACCAACAATGAGCACTGAGTGAATGACTCTTCCGAGAGACATGCTGAAGAGTTCTTTAAGGAGCTTTCTTCATTCACTCATCAAAAAGTTTTTCTTTTACTACTCTGCGCTCTGCTGTAAGGTGAGAAGGACAAAGCCCCACTGCCTTAGTGTTGAGAGCCTGGCAGGAGACAGGTTTGATGCCTATAGCCACCAGTTAATTACAGTACCCTGTGGTGAGCACTTTTAGCAAAGCATGACCAGGCCAAGGAGAAACCAGGTAAGGCTCCAAAGATAAGATCACACTTAACCTAGATCTCCGTCACCAGGCACTCTCTGGGGGGCCAGCATGTGCTTGATGGACAGATGTCAGCAGACTCACTTAGAGGGTATCTTAGCCTGGGATCCCCTCAAAGCACAGCCTGGGATATAGGCTTGTATGCAAGAACTTATTTGAGAAGTGAGCCAAGAGAGAAAAACTGAGGGAGAAGGCAAGCATTTGGGAAATGAAGAAAAGATGTATTATCAAAGGCAGCTACTGCTATGACCGACTGGTGTTGGACCCCAGGACCTGGGGAGACTCAGGGACTGCATCTCAGAACTGCCTTCCTTGGAATCCAAAGGGGAAAGCATTTGTCACTGGCTGTTAGTCCCTACTAGTCAGGGGTGGTCCCATAAGCTCTAACTCCTAGTTCTTAAGGTTGTGCATGTGTGTGAGTGGGCTGCTCCACTCTCGTATCCGAGACGCCTCAGGGTGAAGCAAGGACACAAGGGCCCAAGGCAAGGTCAGGTTGTCCCTGCATGAAGCTGCTTAAAGTCTGTGCAGAACTGGTTCCAGCATTAGCAGTTGAAGTGTGAAAGGACCCAGAAGATTTAAAGTGATATACAAGAGGTGTCCAATATGGTGAATTGAAATCTCTTTCATAGAGTAAGATCGAGAGACCTAGAAAGATGGTTACATCTTGTGGGAGACAGCAGAGAAAGCTCCCAAATGGAGAGACACATAGCAGTGTGCTGGCAAACATTTCAACAACCAGCCCTGGGAAGGAAAGCCCTGGGATGTAGCATTTGCCAATTCTCATGGTGTAAATACTCCCACTATAACCAAGGTCAAGTTGCCAACATGACGTCACTCAGTGCTGGGTTGGGGAGAGGCGCATGCAGTCTGCTCTCTAAGCCAGTGACCTGGTACATATTCCCTGGACCCAAGTTCCATGAGGTTGGCTAACAATTTGACTGCCTGGAGGGTGTATTCCACCAGGCATAGAGCTTCCTTTTGCTAGTTTCCTACATCCAGAATCCCTGGCTATGCACCTGCCTGACCATCTAGCAGAATATAACTGGGGGAAACAATCTCAGAACATTCTAGAATGTTTACTGTGAAATTATAAAAGAATCAGCATCCAGGCAGAGTCCTCAGCAGCCACAGGCTTCAGACCTACCTTGGGTCCATTGCTGCCTAAGTAATTCTTTAGATCTCTGCGTATATACTCCTAGCACCCTAAACTTCCAACATGGAGGTAATTATCTTTTTCTTGTCCATATTCCTCACCAAACCATAAGTCCCCTAAAGGCAGGGGCAGATACTGCATTCAGTCTTATCCTGCTCACACTTACTTTACTGGTTCAGTGCCTATAACCTTCTAAGTAGATCACCTCTTCCTCTCTCCTTCAGGGAGGTGTATGGGGTGGAACTGAAAGCTAGCCTTGCCCCTAGTCATTTTCGGTTTAGTGCACTCAGCAACAGGCATTCACTGTGTGTTCTTGAGCAAAGAAGTTTCCTTGGAAGGCGCTGCCTCCCTAAGACCTCTCCCTGGGGGAGGATCCCTACAGTATGGCACTGTACAAGAGAACTTGGGTTCAGAAGGTCAAGTTCAAGTCCTGCTTTGGCCACTTACCATCTGTGTGACCGGGAAGCTCAGAATACTCTTCTCTTATTCTCCACCCCCCAGAATGGACATTGGTTGAAGCCAGACACTGAAGTTCTAGATACATTAGACCCTCTGGGATGGTCTGGGATGCTTTTTCCTATCACCTAGGAAACCACCAATTATTTGTCACACAACTAGGTAGGGAAATGGAGAAATAAAGAACAGACATGAACCTCCATCTTTTGCATAGAAAAGACACAAAAGCAGAGTAGATGGAAATATGACTACTCTTCCCCTGGGTTGTTCTGAGCACTGAAAATATAGAAGGTGTTTTGTAAATTGGTATCTTGTTATTTTTATCACTAGTAGAAACGTTCAAAGGAAGAATGAGATTTTCGAAAGAATCTATGGTGGAATTTTTATGTTCAATCTACTTCTGAAGGGATACTCCTTATGCCATATTAAATCTTCCTCTTTTTTTTTTTTTTAAGGCTGGCACATCTTCAAAGCAACCTCAGTCATTTGCCCACTTTGTTGTTGGCATCCTACACAAAGAACGCCCTCTGAGTAGTGGCGACTGCATTCATGGTGACATGACTCATTTTCATAGTAACAGCCATGCCGGGCAGGAGTTCTAACAGACACTGCTTTGATAAGAAACCATCTCTGTGTATTACATCAGTGAATCCAAGTTTATTATTCATCCACCAGCACTTGAAGGATTAAGATGAGAGATAGTGTTGAGTGGTTTGTCGTGCTGGCCTAACAGAGCCTCTGAAATGTAATTTAGATTTCTCAGAGTCACCATGAAAGCCTCACTTCATTAATTGAGGACCAATTTGGAAGGATGAGGAGAAGGAAAAGGGGGAAGGGGTGAGAGGAAACCTGAGCTCATCTTCCCAGTTAACAGTATGATGAGAGACAAGGAGGGAGCCATATTGAGCTCTAAGACACAGGCGTTATGTGGAAAGGCCTATCTGAGCTTCATAATGCCAATGATAATTTCCTTTCATTAAAGGATTGCCTTTAACCATATTACCTTTAATATTGGAAAATAAAAACTGCTACAGGGACTCAGACCCCGGTGAGAATTTAACAGAGATAATTACATTCATCCTAATTCAGCTCCGAAGATCTCTGTTCAACTTCAGATCCTTGCAGTTGTAAAGGCACGTTGTCCTCCGGCTCAGAGAACTAACCACAGTTTCGTTGTGTTTTTATTTGTTTCCAGCTTCTGTTCACAGGCAGATTACAGGGTAACAGAGAAGAAAACTGAGGCTGCCAAGGATCGGGCTAGGGTGCCCCAGAGATATAGATTCTGTGTAATCCAAAGATCCCCCACTCTGCTGCCTTGCCTTTTGGGTTCCAATGAGTTATCTTGGAATGTGGGAAAGATTATTACCAAAGAGGGCATATGATTTTGTTCTACTATGAGGGGGAGACAGTGAGTTAGGAGGATTCTGGATACCCAGACTTCCCCAGTCTTCGTACTTGGGGGACCCCCCCAGGGATGGACATTGGTTGAAGCCAGACGTTGAAGTTTTGAATACATCAGCCCCCCTGGGATGGTCTGGGATGCCTCTTCCCATCACCTAGGAAACCACCAATTATTTGTCCCATGACTAGGGAGGGAAATGGGGGAAATAAAGAATAGAGACATTTACCTGCATCTTTTGCATCAAAAAGACACATTTGGAAGACTGTCATGGCCAGTAATGTATAAACAGGGAGTCCTGGGGATGCAAAGCCAGGCCATTAGGGACCTGCTAATTGGCTCAAGAAACTGAAAGGTTCTCTCATGGACCCCACAGCAGCTGGCCCTGCAAGGTGTTTATTCTGTGGTGTCTGGGAGGTCAGGACAAGGTTAGTCGATAAGCTTAAGGACTGACTTGGATGTTTAGAGATACTCTCCTTACTCCATTCCAATTAAGGTTCTAACACCCTCCGTGCAGGAAACCCAAGAAGGCATCCCTTCTCTTCTGCAGACACATATTCAGACTCATCTGTTGTCCTTTTTCTGATTAAATTTCTCTTGCATCTAGCCCTTTCTCTCTATCCCATAGTGACTGCCATTTTCCCTCCGTTAGAACCCTTTTCTAGCCATGTGCCTCCCTGCCTCCTGTCCTGTCCCTTGCCTCCTGCTGTCCTCAACTCACCATAACCCCCACGAGAACGTCAGGCCCTGGTGCACGAGGCTGACCTGCTGTCAGGAAGATGCAAAACCTCCCACTTGCAATCCCCTCCCACTGTCCAGCTCCATCCCTGAACACACAGGTTTAGAGTGGGCAGGAGCTGCACCAGGCCTCCCAAGACGATCGTACATTATTCTTTATTATACGCTGCCCACTCGGAGCTCCATGGAGGCAGGAGCCTTCCCTTGTGTATCTCAAGGTTCAGAATGTTCAGCTCAGTACCTGGCTCCCAAATAGGCTCCCGGTAAATGTTTGCTCTGTGGAATAAGTTCTCTCTCTCGTGAGCTGGACGTGGCTGTTAGTTAAAATTAAGTTGTTCAGGAAGCAGGAGTCATCTACCACTCCTTCCAGTCTGGCTTTGTGGTTCTCTGCGGGGCTTCAGCTAAAAAAATCAACACTCAGGCCTTCCACAGTGCAGGCTATGGCTATGGGGAAGAGAAGGGTATTAAAAATGACCAGCTACCAATGAAAGGCCAAAAGTCCCTCTGGAATTTTGAGGTTTGCACGCACAAGTGTATGTGTGTGTGTGTGTGAGAGAGATGATACTTTCCCTACAGCCTGAGTGTTCAGGGGAGAACAGTGCCTTAGGCTTCCTGATTTGCAAACCAGTTTTGGCCTCTCAACGATGGGTGCTGTACCCAGACTGGGATGCTGTGTGGATGGGAAAGGACGCTGCTGGGCTGATGGCAACAAAACATCCTCCAATTAACAGAAATAGAGGCTGGAGCTGGAATGTGAAGCGTTCAGCCACAGTGTTGCCAAGCAGCCTATTTAAAATTAATTAGAGGTGGAAATATGTGGAACGGAAGAGCGTCCTCCCCTCCCCTGCTTCGCAGGGCTGAGGTGAATAGGACGCGGGGATGTACATGGACCAGTGTTCTGGAAGGAGCCGGAGCTGCCTTCTCAGATCCTGTTTTCTCAAAGGCTGGCTCTCATGCAGATAAGCTAAAGTGAGCCTGTGTGTAAAATAGAGGAAAGATGACTGAGACAGAGAAAGAAAAAGGGATTATAAAATCTCTCTTCTTATCTAAATGCCCTTGGCTCCTGTGTTGGCAGAGAATTCAGAAAGCAAGAGATGCCTGGTTCAGGTTTGATGTATTACACTTATCTAAGAAGCAAACCCTATCTGGACACGGCCAAAATTCCAGAAGGAAGAGCAAATTGATCACCGTAGGGATGCACAGAGCTGCCAAAGCACATGCCCAGCCAGGCAAGACCTGGTTCAGTTCCTGGGAACTTCTGCCTTTCTCATTTCTGCAAATCTTGGCTGCGTCTCATCTGATCTGATGTGGGGGCATGAAGCCTCAATGGGTGGGAGAAGGTGATAACGGCAGGTCTATTTATGGCTTCCAGAAGAGATAGCCAGGAGCCCGGCAATGGAGGTGGGGGGGAAAGGAGAGAGGACCTCCCAAATGCCTTCTGAAGGGCTCACCAAAACACAGCTGCCATTTGTAGGAAGAACCAAACAACTTCATATAGCTCATCAGCCCTAGAAAAACCCCACTGAATTATACTTAGAAGACTGAGTATCTAAATATACATGTGTATCCATGTCTGTGTATGTATACACACATATAATATGTGTACGAATGGATCTAATACACTATGTAACTACATACCCATTTACATATTGTATATATTTGCATATGATGTATATAATATATGCATTTATATATATAGTCATGCCCAGCATAATGACATTTTGGTCAAGGACGGCCTGTATCCTATAAGACAGTGGCCTCAAGAGATTATGAATCTGTATTTGTACTCTACCTTTTCTGTGTTGAGATAGGTTAGAAACACACCTACCTACCATTATGTTACAGTTGCCTAGAAGATTCAGTATAGTAACATGCTGTACAGGTTTGTGGCCTCAGAGCAGTAGGCCACACTTCACTAGGTGTGCACTAGGTGTGCACTTGGCTGTCCCATCTGGGTTGGTGTAAATATACACTATGATGTTCACACAGTGATAAAAACGCCTAATGACACATTTCTCAGAACAGATCCCTGTCCCTAAGGATCGTGTATACGTACACACATACATAGCGTGTATCTGCATTTGCACATACAGACATACACGCATCCAGTGAGTCCATCAGAGGTTAACATAAACATCCATCACTCTAGATCAGCAGTGGCAAATCCATTTTATCCCATATGCCAGCCTGCGTGGGTTGGCAGTGGCTACCTGGTAATATGTGCTGGGAAGGTTTCTGAGGGCAAATTTTATCTTAGAGGTAAGAAAGGCCATTACTGATATAAATGAAAGTGTCCTGGAGCTTAGCAAAGAAACAAGTCTGGCTGCTCCTTTTTCCACTTGGAACCAATCAGAACCCAAGAGTTCTGTCCACAAAGGCCGTCACCCTGACTCCTCATGGAACTGCTTTTACTCAACAGTGAGTTGCCACCACCCTATTGTGCATTGAGAGATAATCGCAGTAAGAATTATCTTAATTGTGTCTCTCATCGGGGTGTTTGAAAACATTATCCACTTAAGAGACTCCCCTTTTGAGAATCCATGGAAGAAATACATCCATAGGGAGAGAGAACTGTGTTTCCCTTGGGAAACTGATATTCTGGTCACCATAGATGCTGTGATGCATCACGTCCCCGTCTTTGCATCAGGGTGGGAGCCAGATATGGGGTCTCCTGTGAGGGTCTTCTATAGGACCTTGTGTGTGTGTGTGTTGTATTTGCTTATTTCACCCCCAACTTAATTTCACACCTCAATTCATACTGCCCTTTGTCCTAATTGGATCTCTTTATTTGTGACTTTCAGGCATTTGTATAATATTTTTCAAAGTCACTTCAAATCCTACTTCAATAAATAATGATCAAGGAATTGTGTACATTTTTGAAAACCTTTTTTTTTTTTGAGACAGAGTCTTATTACGTCGTCCTCAGTAGAGTGCTGTGGTGTCACAGCTTACAGCAACCTTGAACTCTTGGGCTTAAGTGATTCTCTTGCCTCAGCCTCCCATGTAGCTGAATCTACAGGCACCCGCCACAACACCTGGCTATTTTTTGTTGCAGTTGTCATTGTTGTTTAGCAGGCCCGGCCCAGTTTTGAACTACCACCCTCTGTGTATGTGGCTGGTGCCGTAACCACTGTGCTACGGGTGCTGAGCCTGAAATCTTTTTTTTTTTCCAGATTACCACCTATGAGGCAACTTGTTATTATCTAATAAATTCAAGTATGTGGAATATTGTGTTTGATAAATGGAGAATCTCTCTTGGGGGGAGGGTCTCTGTGTATATCTCTGTGTGTCTGTCAGTGTGCGTGCACAGGTGTGTATAAAATCTACATGAGTCTCATTAGGTCTTGGAATTAAAGGGCACCAAGCCGAGCTACTCAGACCCACAGAATTACAGGAATTACCAGGCTGGGTCCATCAATCCACAGAGTTAGACACATTCCAACTGGGCAAAGTGAGCCCAAGCCATTGTTTGAAATGAGCTGCGTGTTAATGGCTGCGAGGAGACATTCTTTCACAGCCTCGTCCTCGGGACACAATGGCATTAATTCTTTATGATGAGGAGACAGGCTGCTGCTGGCAGCTTGTCATAGCTGGGCATGTGATGACGAGAGAGGCAACGGGACTTGTGACAGCGAGGACAGGGCTTAACGTAGGGGAGAAGCAAGAAGATGGGAATGAAAATAGGGGCAAAGAGGGAGGTGGGTGTTAAGGTAAATGCAGTTCTCACTGCATGCCTGGCACCGAGTCAAGGGCTTTTTAGAAATTCTCTTTAAATTCAAACTCCCCCGAACACTTGCCATTTGATGGGTGAAAATGGTGAGGCACAGACAGATAAAATACCTTCTCCACAGAGGCAGAATTTATTTATTTATTTTTTATTTATTTATTTTTTTTTTTTTTGCAGTTTTTGGCCAGGGCTGGGTTTGAACCCTCCACCTCCGGCATACGCGGGCTGGTGCCCTACTCCTTTGAGCCACAGGTGCTGCCCCCTGGAGGCAGAATTTAAACTGCACTTTGTCGAGCTTTCCAGCCTGAGCCATGTTCACTCTGCCCATGCCCCTCTAAGTGTGGTCTGTGAGCCGCCTGAGCTGGAATTCCTGGGGAACTTTATCATGCAGATCCTGGGGCCTCACCCCAACTATATTTGCTCGCAATCTTGGCTGACTGCTTTATGCACTGAATCTTAAGCGCCACCGCAGTGTGAGTGGTGGCCTTTCAGTACCAGCAGTTCCCTGCCACAGTGGTGGGCTTTGAAAAGTTCCCCTAACTCATCATGCCTCCCCTCCAGTGGCAGACTCAGGTGTCCGAATGACCACTCTGCCAAGATCTCAGTTTCCAGAGGGCAGTTTTGGGGAGAAGAGGCAGCTGTGAATTTATCGGTCGACAGTAACAAGCTGGGGAATAGGACTGGGCTGGGAGCCAACAGCGTTCATTAAAAGGAGCAGTTCAGGGGCCCAGAATCAGGTCCTAAAATCCTTGTCCCTGGGAGGATTGGTGTTAACAAAATCAAGCAGAATTTCTCCCATGTCTGGTTTTTTCTGCTGTTTCTTGGGCTTCCATAGAATCCCTTTGGTATTTTTCAGAGGTCAGCCTCCTGCCAGGCCAGGAGACCCCCTCTGGGTCTCAGTTTCCCACTCTATAAAATGAGAGGGATGGATAAGGGAACCCTCCAAGGCCTCTTGTTCAAAGTCGGTACCCAGCCTGGAATACACAGGTTTTGAAAACAAATTGCCTTTACCGAAAAAACATGGCTGCCGTGAAAACCATCCCAGGACAGCTAACGTGGGCTCAGCAGCCGATGGGCTTGTGTGTACAGGACCCATTTGTCAAGCCGGCTTTCCCTGCATGGGCCTGTACATCTCCCTTGTGGTTTGGGGTCTGCCTTCCTGCCTTTTCTTCCCCTGGCACAGGTTAGAAATGTTTGCTCAGCTCTGAAACCAGAAACGCCAGAGGCGGCATCCCCACTGTCCCTTCCCAGAAGTGAACAGCTGACTCAACCTCTCTGAACCTCCTTGTCTCCATCTGTACATAATACGGATGTCAGCTGAGGTGCCTCTTTAGTCCCTGGAAAATCTATATTGACTGTGACACCCTCATCAATCTTGTGGTCTGCAAAAATCTGAAGATTTTCTTTTAATACTTGCTATTTCTGGGGGGTTTGATCTGGTGGTCTTCCTGCGACTGTGGCAGGGTCTCTTTCACCTGGGACCACCCTGGCATCAAGCTCAGCACTTCACTGGGTCCCCTAACACACACACACACCCTCCCTACATACACATCAAGCATTTTGAGCTTAGTGCATGAGGGTAGGGAGAGGGCACACCAAGGTGGGTAACCCTGAGTCTCTGTTGACCTTCCATCCACTGCCCCTTCTGCTCATACCCCCTCAATCCAGCTTCCAAGATGTTTACATCCAAGCATGGTAATTTCTTCCTTTCCCTCAACTCCTTTAAGAGAATCGGCAAACACTGAGGTGGATAAAACCATCAAAGCTCTTGCAAACCATTAGGCTCTTGCAAAGATGGCCGTCCCTTATGTGCAGCTCTTGGTGCAGGGTCAGCTCATAAAACGTCCTCCAACTTAGCAGCTAATTTGGCTGCCCTCATATTCAGTGCTTAAGGATCTATTCACTGTCACGTTCACAGACAGCTGGGAGTGTGAGGGCTGCCTGAACTTTTGCACATCTAGTCTTTCCTGCCTTACCTCGTCCTGGCCCTGGTTACACCACTGACTAGAACTGTCTACCCCTCGTGGTTATTTGAGTCAAGTTGCTTGAGCCTCCCGTAGATAATGTTGGGCTAACAGTACCTCTTAGCAGAGAGGGTTGTTGAGGGGATCGATGGTGTCTATATATACAAAGCACTTCTTTCAGTAGAAACTACTTTTCTCTGCCCAGATCAATATAAGACAGAGGGACCATTTCAGCTTTTCAGGCTCCTGCGATTCCATTAATAAAATGAACTCAGCAGGAGACAAGACTAAACCAGAAACATTTTTCAGTTTCCCTTCCTAAAATCAGTCTTGCTTTTCCCTGGCCCTGCACATGACGTAAAGTCTAGAGGAGAGACTAAAGGAAATTGAAAGATCAACCCAGATCGTGGGCTTGCATCGTGGTTGCTGGGGGGGTGGAGGGGGGTCACGGAGCATTGCCTTTTGAGACATCTTTAAAACAACATAAAAAGCCAGAGGCATCATCTTTCTTTAATTCCCCCCACCGCTTCTTTGCTTTGAAAGTCCTTGACCATGAAGTTGACTTGATGCTGTATTGGGTTCTTTGATGATCAGTGGCACATGTGCGTTTCATCCTTTTCCTACCAATGATCCATCATTAAAAAATAAGGGCAGGGGTGGGCAGAGAGAATTCTCAAAGACATGGTGGTTGGTTGATACAGTCTTCACCAACCCCATTCCACACCTGATGCCTTTTCTCATCATGCAATTTCCCCACCCAGAGCGCTGGCTGAGCCTTTCTTCCAGACCTGAAACACAGCCATGTCCCATCCCTTCCACATGTGACCTAGAAAGGGATGCTGGCTCCTCGGATCACTCCGTCATGGCTGCCCCTGAAGTTGTACATCAACCCCCCACTTCTTTCAGATTCCTGAGGACCCTTACACATTTATATATGCTGCCTCTCTCTGGTTAGAAATATACACTATAACAATCATTAGCTGTTTATTGAGAAATTAGTACACATCACGCAGTTAGGGCTTTGCATATAGACGGTACTCGTATCATTCCTGTTTTACAGACGAATAAACTGAGGCCCAGCAAGGCTAAATAGCTGATGAAAGTTACACAACTAGTAAGAAAGATAGCCAGGACCAAAACCAATCAGTCTATATCCAAAATCATACCTACTTATTAATTTTCCCTGTTCTCCTATAGCTGTTCTGGGTAAACCTGTTAATTCACAGCAGATCACCTGTCTCCGGGTTTACAGTTCAAAGAATAAAATAAAATTTTGAAAATTCTTTACCTATGGTTTCCTCATGGAAATCAAAAGTCATTTAAGCTCTAGTTCAATCCTCCCCTCTCTGTGAGATGCCTCTTCCTAAGTACATCTGAATAATAAACTAATTTAGTATCTTCAGGGTGTACTGGGCTCAAACAGCTCTTTCACACAGTGTAACTTATTGACAAAGTCATTTTAATGTAGTTGAGTCCAATCAAAGACCCCAGAGCTGGTCCCGCTCTGTGAAGACTTGAGGACAGCAGGGGCTGGCTCTGGGCCATTTGCTACCTGTGAAGTCCCAGGGAAGCTATCATCTCCCCGTCATTAGGCTCCCTTCTGGCAAATGGGTATGTTAAAAACTCTAAATGGGAAAAACTATAGGATCACTTAGCACACTTATAAAACCCATTAACTGGACAGCACCTGTGGCTCAAAGGAATAGGGCGTGGCCCCATATGCCAGAGGTGGCAGGTTCAAACCCAGCCCTAGCCCAAAAAAAAAAAAAAAAAAAAAAAACCATTAACTGTTCTCTAGTCTAACTATTATTACTGCTATTATTTCTATCTTACAATTATTCCATCATGGCTGGGGGAGGATGCGGGGATAGAGAGGTTGTTGCTTCAAAAGATCGTTAAGTATTGAGATTTTTTTTTTACAGTATTATGTATAAGACCGAAGTCTTATCCCAAATGTTCCATAAATGATATCTTAGAAACCTCAGCCTTCAGTGTAGGTTGGAGCCAATGTTTCTTCCTTAAATAAAGCATTTGTACCTCACTCCTAACTATGGTGACAGTCAAAGAATTAGTAATCACCAAGGAGATAATATTTAAAAGCCATGCCCCTCCGGATGACGTGCTTCATATTACTCACAGAATCAGTCATACAAACAATTGTCCAAAATGTCTTAAATTCACAGAAGGGGCAGAAAGTAAGAAGTGGTTTTTCTTAAATTCAGTGTGAAAGTCTTCCACTCGGCTGTGCTGGGGTGCTCTGTAATCTTGATGCTGCGTGATACTGATGTACTCAGAATGCTTTTTATTCGAGCTCTGCGTTTTCTAGGCTGATGGACTGCGACGTCCTTCTTTGTCCCCAGAAATTCTCCTCCCTTTCCTTCAATAATTAGTCTCTTGAGTCAGCGCTGCCTGAACAAAGGGAGCCTCACTTCCAGGCAGGGGTCGTCAGCAGAAAAAAGAGCAGCAATTTTTTCCAGCGTTGGTAGAACCAGGACTTAGATGAGCTCTCTGAGCTTGTTTTTAAGTACATATATTTGTATCATGCCTTAAGGAGTTTCAAGACATGCTAAATTTCCTTTTTTGTTTAATACTTCATCAGTAAAGCCTTAATGGCAATCCTTAGGCCCAGAAAGTCATATGTGTTCCAGAGAACATTTAAAATAGAAGAGTCCATTTCAAGTTGAAGAAACGAGCCCCATTTTCCCAAAGAGTCAACATTGGGAACTGACATTTTCTGGCTGGAGAGGGTGGGAGACAGGGACTCAGATGGGAACAGGAGCCCACCTTCACTCTCAGTAAAGCCTTAAACACTCGCCAGATGACACAGGTAGCTACCGTGATTGTGCCCATTTTGTATTTGATGAAACACAGAGTGAGCACTCTGGTGTCGGAAGTCAGCCCTCCCAGACACTGTTCTATCCAGCATACTTTACCCTGCTTCCTACTTGCCTTTCCAGAAAAGGCACCTCATTTCCAAATGAACTTCCAACCCATCTCCATCACCCATATTCCTCATACTTTTTGGAATGAACCATTTCCCAGCCCAGATTCCTTATCCATCTTGGAGTGACCCACCAGCATCCACACCCTCAGTGCCTATGCCTCTCAGTCTTGAGAGGAACCACCGAATTTCACCCCTAGCCCCCATGGTCTGTCTTCCCTGGTCATGCACGCTTTCAGCAGAAGCCATTAGATTTTCCCCACAGTTATCACCACTGGGCTTTGCTTAGCTGCTTCCCACACAATGGCCACTATCCCTACCCTATGCATGTGTCCTGTGTCTCACCACAGGGAGGAGGGCCAGCCGCAGTTCCGTCAACCCTGTCCTTAGAATGGCCCTCTGTCAGGGCGGGTGAGACTGGGTCCTAAGGAGGTATCCTGCAGATACTCCCAAACTTAATCCAGCATTCTAGAAGGTCTCAGGGCTCACCTAATTCTCTGGTACCTAATAAAACCCTTTGTATATATCACCCTTTCATGCTTATGCTTGGATAGTCCTGATCACAGGGTGTTGAAAGCCTCCACTGTTAAGAAAACCCTTTACTGGCTCGGCGCCTATAGCTCAACTGGCTAAGGCACCAGCCACGTACACCTAAGGTGGCGGGTTCGAATCCCCAGCCCAGACCCGCCAAACAACAATAACGGCTGCAACCAAAAAATAGTCGGGCGTTGTGGCGGGCGCCTGTGGTCCCAGCTACTTGGGAGGCGGAGGCAAGAGACTCGCTTGAGCCCAAGAGTTGGAGGTTGCTGTAAGCTGTAATGCCACGGCACTCTACCCAGGGGGACAGCTTGAGGCTCTGTCTCAAAAAAAAAAAAAGAAAGAAAGAAAGAAAGAAAACCCTTTACTTTTGTTTCCAGGAGATGCACAGCTCCCCTTGGCCTGCCCCAACCTTGGGGACTTCTCCAAGGGAGCCTGTAGATGAGACTCTTCTCTCTCCTCCCTGGCGTGCTTGTCCTTCTAGAAAGCAGGTGGAGAAAGGTGGACTGGTCTCTTGACCTTGTGTTCTCTCCAGCTTTAACCTGACCCAACCTAAGACACAATATTCAACATGAACTAATTGAGTGCTTATGATGTAGCAGGCACTGTACTAAGCATCCTAAATCCCATCTCCTTTAAGCCTCTGGACTCTAGAGGTTGATAATGGTTTCTTCCCGATTTGAGAGATGTGGCTAAAAAGTGGTCACTTGCTCAAGAGCACATGGCCAATCACTTGTAGAGCTATAGTTCAAACCCAGGTTATTCTATTCCAGAGGCCAAGGCCTTAACCCTTTCATTATTAATAGATTGCATCCTAGATCAGCATTATTGCTTCATAAAACCATTTTTTTAGGGGTGGCTCCTGTGGCTCAAAGGAGTAGGGCGCCAGCCCCATATGCTGGAGGTGGCGGGTTCAAACCCAGCCCTGGCCAAAAACTACAAACAAACAAACAAACAAAAAAACATTCTTTTATTGAATGGGAATGGGCATTAAGCAACGTAGCTTCCTATAAAATGATATCAGCACACACAGAGTGACAGGATATTGGAAAGGAAAATCTGTGGCCTTTAAGGCTTTCAGTAGCTCCTTATAAACAAAGAACCTGAGACCTAGAGAAGGAACGACTGAGCCAGGATCACACCTTTTACCTCTGGGAACAAACAAAAGCACCCTACATGGAGTGAACTGTGACATCAGATTTTCCAAGAGGTGTTCCATGGAGGAATGAGGGTTGTAAAGATGTTTAAAAAAAAATAGCTCTTGGAGGAGGAAGGGAGGAGCTCTGGGGTCAAATACTGTATTTGCTCATGTGTAAAATTCACTAGTTGTGTGAGATCTAACTGAATCTTGCCAAGAAATCCCATGCAAGAAAGTGCTTCTCATCATAATTTTTAAAAAGTGATTTCATAGAGGAAGATAATTTATTCACGTAAATGCAGATTGTCGTACTGTGGAATCCTACTAGGAAATCACTAAGTCTGGGTATGTGGTAACATCTTACAAACCCCCAGGGTGTGTGCAGGCAAATGTCAAAGTCACACAACCAAAAGAAACATATTACTGGCATGTCACCCATTCAGGGAGTCCTCATGTATTATTTTGGGTTCTCATTCACTCATCCATACGTGAGTATTCAGTATAAGCTACTGTTTGGATTCCTACTCTTTTTTTGCAGGGCAGGAAATGGATCATATAAACTTGAAATACAGTAAATTTAAGAAAGATTAGATTAAACTAAGTTACATTTCTTTCCCACAGGACGTCTTATCGATTTAGTTGATTTTCCTACTTAGTTGATTCAGGAGACTCTTTTTCTTTGTATCCCACTTAATAGAATTTTATAAGGTATTAGCAGCTCATGGAACACAGTTGTGGGGAACTTTTTTTTTTTTTTACAAGCATAGAGCTTTGTCTCTGCCATTAGATTGCCCCAGCAATGTTAGTATTTCAAATTTGGAAGAAGACTGGGACAATCTTTTGCCATTTGAAACATGCAGGGGAAACAGAGTGTGCCTGGGGAAGAGAATATCGCCTCCTACAGATGAAGCGGTGACTGTCCGTTATGTGTGCCGGCCACAACACCCCCAAGCTTCTCCTCCTCTCTGCTCTGCCCACAAACCTGCATTCTTGTTGGCCTCTGTACATTCACAAAAATCCAAAGGAAGAAAACAAAGGGGTCGTTCTTTACCAGGAGGGCTGAGCTAGCTTGCAGAAAGATGGTTAGGATTTAAGCCTGTTAGAACCTACACAGAGAGACAGCTCAGCCTGGTCCCAAGGACTTAGGGAATATTCTCTCACACAAACTGTGTTGGCTAAAGCTGGTCCCATGGCCCAGCTGACCACAGTGGGCCAAGTGTCTCAAGCCCCCTAAGTCCTTAGGAACTTCAGTGGCCAAGAGAAGAAAAGAAAATTAATATGATAGGATACTTCAATGATCATGCATTGAAGTTTCATTGCTCTATCTCGTTTGGACTTTTAGTAAAATTGCGATGTATCTTAGTTCCAGTTTTCAGTTGAGAATGCTATAACTCAGCATGACTAAGTAACTTGCCCAAGGTTACTTTAACATCTAGGTAACAAAAGCCAGAATCAAGCCCATATCTGCCTGATCCTCAAAACTGTCTTTAACTCACAGGAGCTATAGTGAGGATTGATTGAATTAATTCATTCATTCGAGTATTTATTAAACACCAACATGTACCATTCACCATGTGGAATATGGTGACAGTGGCATGGGGATTTGGCAGACCCTGGCCTCACAGAACTTACGTTTGTATTAGGATAAAATAATAACAACCAAATAGTTTCAATAATGGCAACTGCTAGGAAGAAAAATGAAATAAGCTAAGGGGATAGAGTAAGGGGGATGGAGAGGAAGATGTTTCAGATAGGGAAGTGAAAGGAAGCCTGAGGGGGTGAGGTGAGGACAGGTGATTGAAAAAAGGGAGATGCCATCTTTGCAGAGTTGGGTGAAGAGGGAACAGGAAGTGCAAAGGTCCTGAGGTAAAAAGGGCTGGGTTCCTGTGAAAACACAGCAGCTGGGCAGATATGGCCAGAGTAGGGAAGTAAATGAAGAGACCACTGCAGATGAGGTCAGAGTGTAGAGGAAGGAGCCACAGGCAGGAGCCAGGGAGTGTACCAACCATGATGGGAAGGAGGCCACTGGAGCACTTTGCACAATTGATTGACATGGCCTGATTTTCTTGTTTTAAAAGGTCCTCTGTTTCCTTTGTGCAGAATAAACCATCTGAGAAAAGGGGAACAAACATAGACATAGGGAGAGGACTTACGAAGCTACTGAAGTCTTTCAGGCAAAACATGATGGTAACCTGGATAAGACTGGTCAAAAGAGCAGGTGGAAAGTGGTTAGAGTCAGGTTGTATTTTGGATCTTGAGCCACCAGATTTATTGGCAGATTGTAGGTAAAGAAAGAAGGAAAAGAGAATCACTCAGCCTGAAAAACCAAGAGAATGGTGGTTGTGATAGACAGGATAATGCACCAATGAGCAAGATGTCTATATTCTATATATGTCTGGGACCTGTGAATATCTTACCTTACATGACAAAAAGGACTTCATAGGCACAATTAAGTTAAGGATCTTAAGGTGGGGACATTATCCAGGTGAGCCCACTATAATTTCAAGGGAAAGAGGGAGGCCAGAGGCCAGAGTCAGAAAGGGATTTGGAGATGCTGCTGACTTTGAAGGTGGAGGAAGGATCCTGGAGCCAAGGAAACAATCCCCCCATCTCCCTAGAACATCCAGAAGAAAGACAGCCCAGCTGACACCTTGATTTTAGGCCAATGAAAGCCATTTTGGATTTCTGACCTCTGGAGCTATCAGATAATAAATCTGCATTGGTTTAAGCCACAAAGTTTGCAGGACTTTGTTATAGCAGCAACCAGAAACTAATACCCCACACTATGTGGACAGTACCTTGAAGCCTGTAAAACAGTATTGGGTGTTCCCTGCAAAAAAACTAGGAATTATAGTAGGAGGACAGAGGGAGACCAGATAGGTTTATCATTCAACCTTACAATGGAAAAGTAATTAATTGTGTGGTATCCTGAGTTTCACTGACAAGCAGGAGGAATCCATTTATGGCAGGTCCTACATCAAAGGATGGAGTTGTAAGGATGAGTAAGAGGCAGGCCAGGTCTGGTGGATAAATGTGCAGAATGGGGAACAATTTCATGTCAGTTTAATGGGCCTTCCTCTCATTTTACTGCCAAAAAGGACTCTGATCTAGTTTTCATCTTCGAGTAGACAAAAAAGGCAGCATGGTGCTCAGTTCCCTTGTGTCCCAGGGGCTCTTTCTTCAGATGGGTCTTTTCTTTCTCATTTCTGCCCAGCCAGATGTAGTTTATTGTGCATGGTTTGGACTTTCTACTTAAAGCAACAAAATGATTTACAGAGTATATGGCATCACTGAAAAAAGAGAGATTCATATGAAGAGTGAATTATTTTTTTTTTGGTTGCATAAGATGTCTCTTTATCTAACCTGATATAATTTTAAAGTGATAATTGAGATTTTTATAGAGCGCAATTAAGAGATGCCATTCCTGCTTATTACAGATAATGAAATAAATTGGCAGGGCAGGTAACAGGATTGATATTCTGCAGAATTACAGCTCTTTGGGAAATTGGAGGGGAAGCAGCCTCTTTGGGGCACCAGGATTTTTTTTTAATACCTTCCAATCAGCAAGAGCCTTTTGCTCAGTGCTTCTTCCATTTCCCATTTGATGATACTTACAAAAAAAAAAGAAAGAAAAATCCTATTCCTCACCCAGATCAGAGAGGGAGAGGGAGAAAATGGAGATCAGAAGGGGGAGTGAGAATGTGGGAAAGAAGTTCACTTACTGGATTGTGTCTACAGCCATTGCTAGGGAGGGTTCCTCAGCAAAGTCAGTACTGGCTGTGATATTAAACCGGCCAGAATTTTAAGTTTGCCTCTGGCATAAACTACCTCTCCCACCATAGACAAAATGTCTAACCGCTCTGAGCTTCAGTTTTTTTATCCATCAAATGGAAGTGATAATACTTGTTTACAGGGCTCTTGGGAATTCTGATGTAGATACCTAATGATTGTTACATAATAAATACTAATTTCATTCTCTAGCGCAGTGGTTCTCAACCTGTGGGTCACGACTCACAGGAACTGTATTAAAGGGCCACGGCATTAGGAAAGTTGAGAACCACTATTCTAGGGCTTTCTCTCTCTCTCTCTCTCTCCCCCCTTCATACTCCCTGATTTTCCTCTTCCAAGAATCAGTGATATATGCCTAGGGAAAGGAAAGGAGGTAGGAAAAAATGGGGAAGTGAGATAAACCTATAGGGAGATCATAGCACCAATGACTTTTCTTATAAATCTCCTGAACTGATTGGGGAAAGACCAGTGGGTACAATGGGAGCTTCCAAACCCATAGCCTAGAGTGGAAATTTGGACATTCCTGGTTACCATACTATCCTGAGACTTAAAGCTACAGAACACTTTTCCTTGTGTACCTGTGTTTCCTCCCGACAAAACCCCTCTGGGCCAACGCATGTCTCCACTAAGGAGCTGAAGACACTGAGGCTCAGAGTGGCTTCACAGCTTGCCCAGGACTTTACATTTAAGGAGGCTGAATCTTCTCAAATCACCCACAGACAGCTCCTCCTGCCACACCGCACCTGACACCTACCGTATGAGAAGCAAGGAGAAGGATGTGGGTTCAGAGACCAGGAGAAAGACCTCCCTGACAAGGCTAGTTGGATCCCTAGAATCACAGGTTGGATGACAGCTTGAAATCAGCTGCAGGTGGGAGCAGCCACCCCAAGGGCTGTAATAAATTAGCAAGTGCTACAAATCTGGATCTAGGGATCCTGTGTATCAGCTCCCAGTGGTAACACACAGGAGCACATTCGTGATTTCCCATATCCAGTAACCTAAGTTCTGCCCCTTTTCTTGCTTCCTGGGTAATAAAGACCAAAAGGTTTAGATCCTAGATCAAAAAGAAAAGCACAGACAGGCTTGTAAGGAAACAGATACTAGTGACACGAGGGAATCCAAAGCGTAAAAAAATTCTTCCATTCAATTTATTGTCTTCTATCTTTTTTTTTTCCTAATTGAAATGACACCCTCAGAAACTGATTCATTTCCAAGGCATTCTAAATTTCAAACATTTAGCAGGGCCAGCACTGAAATAGCTCATTAAAGAGTGGGGGATGGAAAGGCAGCTTGCTTGTCTACTTTATGTACGACAATCGATTACAGCACATTTTCAGCCGCGGTTTCTATTCGTCTTCTTTAAGATGCAATGATGGAAACGAGATCATCGGATTGAAGGAAGTTGTCCACCGCACCTTGAATTTTTCCACACAAATTCTCTAAGGCAGGAGAAAAAAAAATGCGCATCCCAGGCGGCTAAGGCTTTAATCTAAAGAGTTTAAACAAGCTTAAGATGGCATGAAAGCCCTCGCCAGTGGTATCCGAAGGAATGTTTTCACAACCAGATCTTTGAGCTAGACCTCTGATCTGTAGCATTGCTAATTTCCATAGTATGAAAATTCCCAGCATGGCCAGTTTTAAGCCAGCAATATGCTGACTTTAGCTTAAAAGTTAATAGGAATTTGGCATTCAGCTCAATGATATAGTCAAGTGTAATTTAAAAATATTAATAGTGGCTTTTTCTCTGCCTTTACATCTTCCAGCATCATCTAATATATCTATATGTTTCCCGAAAAGCTCTGTGCGTGATGACTTGGGGTCACTATTCCATATGGCACAGAATAGCCTGGCTTTGAATCACCTAGTAAGATAGTTACTTCCTTAGCATTTCTCTCTTAGTCCTCCCAATTATATCAAGATTAAATTCTCAGTGGGGTGCTAATCGGCTTTAATGCCTCTGTACACACTCCCTTTTGAACAAAGAGGCAACATGCCTCAAGTTCAAAGTCTTCAGGCAAGCAGCAGTATCAAGCCAGAATGTGAGAAAATCGTTTCTTTACATTTTGCTTCTTATGTTCAGCTGTCTATGGAAAATAATACTGACTGTTCTTCTCATGAATGGAAGTAGGGCAAGGTTCCCTTTTAAATGGGTTACTTGTTTCTTATACGAAGGTGGTACTTGGATGGAGCAAAAGTCACTTGTAATTGGGAGTCCCCAGAGGCTGAGACCTAGTTCCTTGTGGAGTGTGCTTGTAGGGTTTTGGGGGGTCAGAAAATCCCAGAGGCAGTAGTAGCAACCTTTGGAATCTTTCTACCTTGGGAATCTGCTACCGTCATTCACCCTTCACCCCAAACAGATGGAGATTGGGTGGGGGGGGGGGTCAAATGCCGACTTTTATCAGTTGCTGGTTTCTATGCCAATTTCCCAGCTGTGTGGCCTCAGGCGAGTCATTTAACCTCTGAGCAACAATGTCTGTAGGAGCACAGAATGCAGGGCTCTCACATAGTAAACCACAGTTATCTGGGTGCCATTGGGATCACCATGCCATAAACCAGGGCAAATGAGCATTATTTAAAGGAAAGTTCCAAAGATAATATATCTTTAGCGCCCTGCTCCCACTGTCTGCCCACCTAATGCCTGGTGACTGATGCTCTAGCCTCCTATTTCTGATGTTTACCTCCAAGGCAGTGAGGTAGACATGTCTACCTCAACTGGCAGCAAATTTGTCCTTCAGGGACAGTTGGCAAAGTCTAAAGGCATTTTTGAGTCTCACAACTGGAGGAAAACTACTGGCATCTAGTGAGTAGAGGCCAGGGATGGCGCGAACCATCCTATAAAACACAGGATAGCAACCCCCTTCCCCTCAGCAAAAAATTATCTGGCCCAAAATGTCACTGTGCCAAGGATAAAAAACTCTGCTCCCAGGATGAAGTGAGCTGGGCCATGCTGGAAGGTACACTTACTCTATTGGAATAGTAGAGAAATTCCTTAGATTCCCACCCTGAGAAGGAGTGGCCTAACTTCTGAGGATTATAACTAACTGTCATCTTCCTCAGGCAGAGGGACAAAGATGCCCCCAGCTTGGTAAAAGCACTAAATGACCAAATGGTGGCAGGCGTGATGGAATAGATTTCAAGCACTCGGATTCTCGCCTTTAAATCCCAGTTCTCCCGCTTTTTGAGTTGTGTGACCTCGGGTATAGTTAAATGGCAGGATCCTTGATTTCTTCATCTATAAAACAGAAATAATGCACCTGCCTTGTACAGGGCTGGTATATGAAGATTGAGGGAGATAATGTCTGTACGCCAGTTAGCGGCTAAAGTATTCAATAAACAATCATTATCATCACTACATTATTATTATACTGCCTACGGTAGTCAGAGCTCGAATACCTATTCTCATTAAAATTATTATTCTGATCTATTTTAGTTTCTCAAACAGTTGTAGGTGGCTGAGCGGCAAGTGTGCTTATTTCTCTTTTATGCCAAGATTCTCTGCAGACTGGTGAGTAGCAGAAAAAGAAAACAATCCCAACAGACGGGACCGTCACAGGGGCGTGCACACACACAGAGAGAAAAAAACACTCTCTCAAGCCTCCTTCATCTGTGAGATAATTTCTTTAAAACCTACATGGAATCCCAGGTAATAAAGAACGATGAGGCTAATTATAGACTCAGCACTGCACAAAAGCCTGTCGGTTGTGTGTTCAGACAGATTTTCCAGCTGGAGTCAAAGTCCATTCAAGTGTTTGATTTTGGAACCATCCAGAAGCTAAGAGCCCTAGTCTGTCAAATCTGTAGGGGCAAGGATGCCCTATCATTTGATTTTAGAGCTTTCACAATGCCTGGAATTGCTCTGGCACTAAGAAGATCCCCTCCCTCCCAAAAGTGGCTTGTACTAGCTCTACTTTGGGAGACCATTGACTCGTACACTTGGAAACATGGCTGAAGATGGATTGCAAAATTTATCTTTTACTTATTATTTTGTCCCAGTAAGAAAAGCCACAGATATGTAATAGAGATGTTTAAAACTATGCCCCTTCCAAGAAAGAAAAATCAAACATGGGAATCAGTTATCTTCCCATTACCAACAATAACCCCCACGGAGAACGCTGTCCTTCTCCAGCATTTTCTTTTTTGTCAATACAGAGGTTTGGTTTAGCTTTTGGTGTATTTAGGGGCTTGAAATCTTTAAGAAATTATCGATACGCCACATAAAATTGTGTGGACTGCTTTTTCCCCTCTCGTGCACTCTTACAAGCATTTCAAACTCTAATGGATACGTAAGATTCTAACAAAAGGCTGTAACCAAAGTCACTCATTTCATTTTTATTGGCATAGCAGCAACAAACATTTTGGATATAAAGCTTTTTTTTAAAAAAAAATGAAAAAAAATTCCCAGTAGAGGATTGTTTCTTTGAGATGCATTATCAGAAATGGAATGACTGGGTTAGAGAATTTTAAAGGCTTAGCAAGGTGTGTTTAAGACCTTTCAAAGATTCTGCAAACATTTTCCTGTACTGCTCAGTGTGGATGTGATTTCAGTTTCTTTTCTTTCTTTTTTCTTAGAGACAGAGTCTCACTTTGTCACCCTCAGTAGAGTGCTGTAATATCACAGCTCACAGCAACCTCCAGCTCTTGGGCTTAGACGATTCTCTTGCCTCAGCCTCCTGAGTAGCTGGGACTACAGGTGCCTGCCACAACGCCCAGCTATTTTTTTTCTTGCAGTTTGGCTGGGGCCAGGTTTGAACCTGCCACCCTCGGTATATGGGGCCAGTGCCCTACTCACTGAGCCACAGGCGCCACCAGCGATTTCAGTTTCTTGTGAGTGCATGTGAATTGCTACCCACCTCCCCATCTTCCACCAATCTCTTTGCTCTGAGGACACTTCTCAGATCCATCCTCCTTCCTGACTGCAGAATCCATCCTTCCTTCTTCCTGCGGTCCAAAAGCCACCCCTCCAGAACTGGCCAGGGAACCCCAGCTGGGAACAAGAACTGCTGAAATCTGACCACTCCTTCCCCAACACATCACCCACTCAGCCTCTGCACAGGAATGAAAAATTGATGGGAGACAATCGTTTCCCTCAACCACTTATTTTTATTCCTTATAGAGAGTCTGTTTTTGTCTCGTTACCATGGCAACGCAGCCCCAAGGCTAATAGACATTTCTTGCCGCTTAGAGGAAAAAAACCTCAGCTGACAAGCACACAGGGAAGATACAGGCAAGAAAAGGAGAGTCCTTTTCTGTTTCCTCTCCATGCCTCCACAAATGAGCAGAGATAATTAAAAAATTGACTGTATCTTTACACAGACATGGACAGAGCATAGGAAGATTCTGGGGCTAGCAGGACCATCTGTTTCCAGCCCTCATTACAATGGAGGAAGGCAAACCAAATCACCTAAGAGCTCATCTCTCCTTGATGGAGAATGTTTCAAAGCCCAGGTCCTTTTAGAGAATGGCTCTACCCTTTGGGGGGAATACTTGACTCCCAAGCAACCTCAAGCGATCTCACAGATGGAGTGGGTGTTAACAGCGTGCTTCATTATCCCACCCAAATTTGCAGCTGTCATCAGTCTCCCAGTTTCTCTTCCTCGAGTGCCCACCTGCTGATGTTCTCAGGCTGTCTTCCTTAGACACACCTCTAACTATGTCCACGTGAGGACCACTCCCAGCTCTCTACCACTCCAGGAAGAGAACGTAGCTGTGGTGGCTCAGCACACGATGTCCCAAGGGCACACAGTGCCACCCGCGCTAACTCAGTCCCCCGAGAGCCATCCATTCCCTTTTAGGGTCCTATTCTCTGGCCTGAGCACACGCAGTTCCTCCTCCTGAAAAGTGCCTCCTCCCTCTTCCAAACCCAACGCAAATTTTCTTTCTCTAAATTGAGTCATGTCTTTCTCATATGCCTTTTTATTCATACCTTGGGTATAGCTCTTCCCACGCTCTCTTGTCTCTGTGGCCACCTCCCCTCCTCTCCTAGCCTGGGCCCTCTCTGGGGCAGGGCGCGTGTGTGTGCCTTCATCTCTGCGTGCCACCTGGCACACAGTAGGTGGGAGTGATGACCTTCACAAAGATGGGTTATTTGGTTGAAAGGATATATTCCCCTATCTGGGGAGGTGAGAATAAAACTCTGAACTTCCCTAACATTAAGCTCCGAAGGAACCAAACTCCTGTCTCATTGTCAACATCATCAAATATATATGGGTTCCTAGCCATGTGGTGTCATAGTCGAGTATTTGGAATGTCATTATGGTTGTTGTTTGGGGAAGAGCTCAAAGTTCACAGGTTAATGAACTTTCATTCAAAAGCAGTAATAATAGGTTACTGGCACCTCCCAAGAATCCAATTTTCACAATGATTGACTTGTGGCTAATTTCATTTCCTTTACTGCCTTTTCCCTCTTTATTCTTTTTTTTTTTTTTTTTTTTTGCAGTTTTTGGCCGGGGCTGAGTTTGAACCCACCACCTCCAGTACATGGGGCTGGCACCCCACTCCCTTGAGCCACAGGGGCCACCCTCCTTCCTTATTCTTTTTCCAGAGTGCTTTAAGGTGAATCTCAGATATAACATGATTTCTCCTATAAATATTTCATAAACAGTCTCAATTGAAATCCTAGCACTTCTATCTGCTCTGTCCATGACCTCAGACAGGTTGATTAACCTTCCTCATACTATTTTCATCTATTCATGTAAAGTGAGGATAATTATTGTAGGTCCATCATAGATTACAATGAGGAGCAAATGGACTACTTTGTGGAAAACACTTGACTCTTAGCAGGTGCCCATCTCGTGTGCTAAGTGGGCAGGGTTATCCATCAGAATCACTATCGTTGTCATCATAATTGCTGAATTTACACCACGGTCCCAAGCACTTGGGACACAAAAGACATAAGACTGTGTCTATCAGTAATCATGACTCCAGAGGCAGAATGGGGGCAGATTGGAAAAGGGAAAGGTGGAACCTCAGGGGACTCTTTCTAGGGAACTAGAAAGATGATCCCGGCACTGGAGATGATGGGGCCCCGAATGAGACAGAGAGTGGAGGCAACACACACCAGGAGAGTAGGAGCCCGCACCTCTGACTGACTGGCTGTTGCAGGGGACATCCTTCTGTTCCTGAAGGTCAAGTTTAGCTCCTAACCCCTGGAGAGAGTAAGTCAGGGGAAGGGGAGGGAGCAGGAAAGGATGACCTTCTTCGTAGCCTCACCATGTCTGCAGTATTCCTGGGGTATCTCCTGGAAAAGATGTCACCTGTGCTTTCCCTTACATAGCCTGTTGTTGGTCTTACTGTAGAGTTACTTAGACATCACCCTACGGAAGTTTCCAGACACCTCCCTCACTCCCCAGGCCTTCATCTGCCAGGCTCTATAACCTGGTTCCCTACAGTGATGATCGAAGTGAAGTTTGTGGTTTCCTCATGTTCACATTTAATAATTTATTATATGAAGGACATGTGCTTGTTGAGGACATTTTTTAAAACACAGAAAAAGTATAATGAAGAAAAGGAAAACTCGCCCTAACCCTACCATGCAGATATAACCAGGGTTGGAAGGTAGATAACAACCTGTTATTTGTATTAATATATATTTTTAGCCAGGTACAGTTGCTCACACCTGTAATCCCAGCACTCTGGGAGGCCAAGGCAGGTGGATTGCTTGAACTCAGGTGTTCGAGACTAGCCCAAGCAAGAGTGAGACTCCATCTCTACTAATAATAGAAAAGCTAGCCAGGCATGGTGGTGGGCACCTATAGTTCCAGCTACGTGGGAGGCTGAGGCAAGAGGATTTTTTAAGCTCAAGAGTTTGAGGTTGCTGTGAGCTGTGATGATGCCATGGCACTCTACCCAGGGCAAATGAGTGACACTCTGTCTCAGAAAAAAAAAAACTAAAATAAAAAACATATATATATCCCCATAGATATCACACTGAATGTTACAATTATGTATTCTGCTTATCACGTAATGAGAAATGAGAAGAGGTGATTTCACAGGGAAATTCTGTGATCCACAGTGTGTCCACTGTGATGGACATCTTCACTCCAATATTTTGCTTTTAAATATCAAGTAAGAAAGAGTAACTATTCTAGAGTAAACGTGTTACTCGTGAAGCTTTGTTCCATTGCTTCAATTCTTCTTTTAAAAGTCTTTTTCTCCTGGTAAACAGAAGAAAAGAACCATTTATTCATTTTTCCTTTCCACTGTGAACTGTTTGTCACTGGTAATCAAATAATGGATGAAGGGAGTTGTCTCCTTATAAAACTGCAGCATCTAATAAATGAATACAAAGTGTTGGAAGATCACACTTTACAGCTCTCAGTAAATTAGAAGATTAGGGCAGTAAGCTGGTATCCTGGAAAGAGGGCCTGCCAGCCATGGTTCATACCCTGCGGTGAGGATGCTGGGGCCCCCATGGTCTTAAAGAAAATATACTTGTCTGATCAAACCTCGCAACGACTTGGAGGAAATACAGAGAATGGGGGATACACTGGACTGTGCTGACTACCAAACACCCACAAAATCCAGACAGTGGGAACTCCACAGAACTCAACCACCTGAGCTTGTCAACAGAGCTTGAGGGGACAACAGCAAAATGGAAAGAGAACCTGTAGATTTGAGAGGACTTAAAGGCATATGTGAGGGTATGTGTGTGTGTGTGTGTGTGTGTTACAGATATTTTTTTAAATGGGCAAGAAAAAAATTATACCTAGGGATGCATAACGGGGTAAAAACTAAAGAAATGCAAGGAACTGATCTCTGTAAAAGCCAGGATGGTGGCATGTGGGGGAGGGGAAGGAACTGAGATTAGCACAGTGTCCACCAACAGGATTTGGGGGTGGTTGCATTTGTTTTGTGGAGCTCTCCATATCTGTGTTTTATCATTTGTAAAAGGTCTAAAAATCCAAAATGAAAACTCAAAACAAGAAAAAAAAATCAAACTTTAAAGGTATTGCCACCTGTACTGGGTTGAACAGTGCTCCCCCCAAAAGTCTTCCCTGAACCTCAGAATATGTCCTTATTATATACCACCCAAAGTGCTTTACAGAGTCAACGCAATCCCTATCAAAATGAATATCACATTTTACAGATCTAGAAAAATTGATTCTCTGCCTCATTTAGAACCAAAAATGAGGCTGAATAGCCAAAACTGTGTTAAGCAGAGAGAATCTGAAGGCATAGTGTTACCTGACTTCAAAATATACAACAAAGCTGTAGTGATCAAAACAGCATGGTACTGGTGTAAAAGCAGAGACATAGACCAGTGGAACAGACAGAGAACCTGGAACTAAACCCATATAGCTACAACAGACTTATGTTCAATAGAGCAAACAGCATCACACCCTGTGAAAAGGAAGCCCTATTCAATAAATGGTGCTGGGAGAACCAGACAGCCACACACAGAGAAGAATGAAACAGGACCCCCCCATGTCTTGCCATATATAAAAATTAATTCAAGATGAATAAAAGGCTTTATTGTAAGGCATGAAACCATACTAATTCTAGAAGAAAACAGGAAAAATTCTTCTAGACATCAGCCTAAGCAAATAAATGGACTTCATTCAGTTAAAAAGCTTTTTCACAGAAAAGGGAATAATCGACAGAATGAATGGATAACCTGCAAAATGGGAGATGTTTGCAAACTATATAGCTTATAAAAACCAATATCCAGACTCTACAAAGAACTCAAACAAATCAGCAAGAAAAACAATGAGTAACCCCACTAAGAAGTGGGCAAGAGACATGAACAGGAGTTCAAAAAGAAAATAGACAAGTGTCCATCAAACACATGAGAAAATATTCAACACCACTAATCATCAGGGAAATGCAAATCAAAACCCCGTGAGATGCCACCTTACCCCTGTCAGAAAGGCCATGCTTAAACAGACAAAAAACTATAGATGCTGGCGTGGATGCAGAGAGAAAGGAACACTTATACAGTTGGTGGGATTACAAATTAGTACAACCACCTCGGAAAACAGTATGGAGATTCCTCAAAGAAATAAAGGTAGATGATGAAAAATATTTCAAATTGTATATGAAAACACCACACTGTACCCCATGGTTGCATTAATGTACACAGGTATGATTTAATTTAAAAAAAAAAAGGAAGAAGAAGAAGAAAGAAAGAAAGGTAGAGCTACCTCCTGCAATCCCACAACTGGGTAAGTATCCAAAGAAACAGAAGTCATTTTATTAAAAAGACACCTGCCCCCAGATGTTCATTACAGCATATTTCACAATTGCAAAGACCTGGCTCCAACCTAAGTGCCTATCAATTCATGAGTGGACTGAAAACATTTTATACACACACGTGCACTCCCGTGATGTGCTACTCAGCCATAAAAAGATGTAATCAAGTAGTGTCCTTTGCAGCAGCTTGAACTGAACCGGAGACCATTATCCTAAGCAAAGCATCTCAGGAATAGAAAACGTCACACGTCCTCGCTAATACCTGGGATCTGAATGATGAGCACAGGTGGGCACAAAGAGTCATAAAGCTCATGGGAGACTCAGAAGGGGAGAAGGGTAGGAGGGCGTGAAGGGTAACTGACCTGTTGGGTACAGTGAACACTTTTCTGGTGGTAAGCACATTAAAAGCCCTGACTTAAGCTTTTACATAAGGAATCCATGTAACAAAAACATTTGCACCCCCTTAGTATTTTGAAATTAAAAAAGAGTGTGACTTTATTTGGAAATGGGGTTGTTGCAGAGGTGTTACAACACTGCAGATAGCAACACAACGTCATACTGGGTTAGGGTGGACCCTTCATCCAATGTGACTAGCGTCCTTGTGAAAACAGGTGAAGAGATACAGGGACAGAGGGAAAATGCCATGTGAGGGAAACCGAGACTGCAGTGATACGTCTGCCTGCAAAGGTGGCCAATGATGCTGGGAACCACCGAGTTCAGGAGGAAAGTGTGGGGAAAGATTCTTTAAAAAAATATTTTATTAATCATAACTGTGTATGTTAATGCATTTATGTGTTACAATGTACAGTTAATGCATTTATGGGTGCAATGTGCTAATTTGATATACAAGGTGGAAAAGATTCTTCCCCGGAGCCTGCTGACATTTTGAGTTTGGACTCTGAGCCTACACAACTGCGAGAAGACAAATTCCTATTGTTTCAAGCCACCTGGGCTCCGATACTTTGTCACAGCACTCCTCAGGAACTAATATATTACCCAGATGTGACCTTGTGTTCATAATTTTTGTTCGAAAATGAAAAGGATGATTTGTTTAGCTGAAGACTGGTGATGCTTATTTTTTTAAAAAAAAACATAATTTCTAGGCCATTGTCCACATGCAAACAATTATTTACTTGGTTTAAGTGACAGCCAAATATAGTTTTACTTCTGGACAGTTTTTTTTTTCTTTTAGCTCGACAAAGTATCAATTTGTGTTTCTTGACTAAATAATCAATTGTGTTTTTTAAGCGTGTGCATCTCTACCGGCCATTAGTTAACGCTGGATCCTGCTGTTTCCTACTTTGAAAAGAAACAAGGCTGCCTGCTGCAATTCCAGCATGAGACTCTGCTTCTCATTTTCCTGCTCACATTGTAGGAAAGGTCTGGCTCATGATATTATGACCACGGGCTGTCGGTCCCTCCCGTAACTCACTGATTCCAACTTCTCTCTCACATCTTGGTCCCACCACCACAGAGATCAGTGCCTTGAGCCATAAACAGATGAAACTCAGCTCCTGGTTCCTTTGAGGGGCCACACAGAGACAATGAGTGGGTTTAATTAACAGTAAAATGATATTGTAGAGGTTTCTTCATGCACTGAGCAGAAATCAGTTGTTTAATGTTTCTGCAGAACCAAAGTTGATGTCCAGTTCCTTCTCTGTTGTTCCAGAATGAAAGGGGTCATGGCTACAGCTCTCTCCTGCTTTCCATCGTGCCGTGACCTTGAAGCCAAACATTAAACTGGGCTCTATCTAGGTATTAAAAAGTGGAATAGCATCTTGCCTTCACCTGGGGACCTCAGTCTAGCAGGGGACTTATCATTCTTCTTCCTTGCATGTGTCAGCCACGTGTGACTGACACCTGACTCCCAGTTGACAGTTAGCATTTACTAAATGAAGCTCTATTTGAAGCCAAAGGTCCTAAAACATCAGAGCCCCAGAATTCCGGGGAGTGGACGTCCTGCCCAGTCTCAACAAGTAGGTCTAGGTGAGGTCAATGGCTTTTTTAAAAGCAGAACACTTGCTCTTCATACAGGCAGCCTTCTGCGTGGCAAACTTCTGCTCAACCTCCAAGTCCCAGACTCAAAGTTAATCTCTCAATGGCTTTTTCTTGTTTTCCTCCTTTCGCCGTCCTGAACAAATCCCTTCACACTTCCAACAGCTCTTACAGATTGCGCAACAGACATTTTTCTGTGGGTCTTCCTGGGAGGCATCTCACAAGCCTGTGTCTCCTCCTCCCTGGTTCTCACTCACCTGTTGCCATCAGCAGCCATGGGACCTCCACTTCAAATTCTGTTCAACCCTCTAAATCCAACATGGTGGAATGTTGCTCTTAACACAAGCCCTGGAAACAAGTCACTACCTCAGTGGTTCTCAACCTGTGGGTCGTGACCCCTTTGTAACAATGAAAATACAACTTGCATATCATATATTTACATTATGATCATAACAGTAGCAGAATCACAGTTATGAAGTAGCAACGAAAATAACTTTATGGTTAGGAGTCACCATGAGGAACTGTATTAAAGGGTCGTGGCATTAGGAAGGTTGAGAACCACTGCCCTAGATCTTTTTCTTATCTTTTGCTTTAGTTTAAAAGACAACAGGACAAGAGTATATAGCTTGGTTATTATGGACTGGCAGATTTCTGTAGACCATTACAGCTTTGGGTCCAATGTTTAATTCATTTTAACCACGTGTGACCATGAGATATATCTGCTCAATAGAGTCAGTGTCACCTAAGGACACAGGACAGGAGGACTAGTCACTCCATCCAGATCACACTGCCTTGCCTTGTGCTTTTTCTTCCTCCTCACTCTCGGGACATCCCTTACCCCTTCTAAGCCAATGTTCCTGCTGGTGAGGGTCTAAAATTTCTCTCTACCTTCCCGGTAGATCAATGCATGTTTAGTGCCATTTTCTTTTTTCAGTCACTCTCATATCTAGGTCAAAATCTTGGTGCTCACTCAGCAGCTACTTGGCAGAGCCCAGAAATTCCAGATCCCAAGCCTACTCGCGTTGTTACGTGTTACATTTAAACACCCACTTTGGATTTTAAACAATCAGTCCCTCCCAAAGATGGGCATCATTTATACGAGGGATGTTTCACAGACGACTTTGGTAGACGTGCTTCTTAATCATAGTATTACTCATTTCTTCTTTGCAAAGCTTTTAATTTATCATCTAATAGGCACCGTGATCCATGGAACTATTCATCTTTTTTTTTTTCTTATATGAGGTGGCTGCACTCATTACCATTCATGGCACAAGCTGAGTGCTGTGGTTATTAAGTGGTGTCATTTGTACCCTAATGACTTCATGCCTTTCATACCATTCAAAAGGAAATTGAATATTGTGAAGCATTCAATGAGACCTCAAACAAAGACAGGGGATCATTCACCCCCACGGCCCAAGTGCAGAGGAACTAACCACCCAGGCGGGTGAGCGGAGATAGAATATTCTATATTAGTATGATCTGGCACGGGGAGTCACATCCTTGGAAACACCTTGGAATGGAGTGCCAGGGGCCCCAACCTACCTTCCATAATTTTGCCCACATTCACTTCTGCCCTTTTGTCCCTGAGGCCACTGGCCTTTGGTCAGTCCCTCCTTCCCCCTCCTGCTCCCTCTGCTTGGGATGGTCCTCTCTGCCCTCCCGCTGTAGCTAACTCCTGCTCCTCCTTCAAATCCCAGCTTAATTATCACTTCTGCAGAGATACTCTCTGTAATCCCCTGTCCCCACCATCTTAGCAATTATAAAGCCACAACTTTACATCTGTGGGAGTCGTTCTTTGATTAAGCCTGTGCCTCCCTAAGATTACAAGCTTCATGGACACAAGGGGATCCTACAAGTGTTTCGTTAGCTGACCGTCATCCTCCTGGGGCTAGTGGTCAGTACAAGGTATTTGTTGAATATATTTGTTGAATTTCAAAAAGAAAAACAAAAATGATTGCGGCCACGTGTATTAAGCCAGTGTCCCGGCAGGAAATAAGCCCCATGCTTAGCTGTGGTTTTAAAGACTTCAGGGTTAGGGAACCAACAGGGACGTTGAGATGCCCAGAAACTGACAACAGCAGGAAGGCATGACCCAGCCTGGTCCTGAAGAGGCCTGGGGAAGAAAAAGCATTATCAGATTCCAGAGAGAGAGCGCTGGAAGCCTGCAAGAGCTCTAAGAGTAAAGAGACAGAGACGCAGATGCTGCCAGAAAAATATCTCAAGGTGACACCTTCACTCTCCCTCCTCCTGCCAGGCTCTCTCAGTGGCCACATCTACCTGGAAGCCATGGCACAAAGGGCCCAGTAAATAAAGTCCATAGGAGAATGATGGAAAAGCCAGGAATGGATGAGGGGAGCAAGGACCCCAAAATTGTGTCCTCTAAGACCTCCTCAACCGCACCTGAGACTTCCAGGCTTCCCCCCCACGTCAGTTGCAGGCAGAAAGGACTGTGATGATAACTACACCCCCCCACCCCCACTTGCATGAGGTGAGCCAGTTACATTGTCCCTGTGGGGCTGTCTCTGAGTCTTCAATGGCATGAGATCAACTCTGATGGGCTGCAATCCACTGGGGCCGAATAAACCAATCCGGAACTTGGCATTAATGAGCCTAGCTACACGGAGCAAACTGTTTTTACATAAATTATTCTGAGAGCTCCATTAGGAAGCCGCAGCCTCAGTGCTGTGGTCTGTCTTTAACCTTACAGGAAGTAGGTGGGGCGGTTTGCAAAGAGGATGGGCTTGGGGACAAGGGTTGTGAGTCTATTCTCAGAGAAGCAGAGGAGGAGACAGAGTTTGCGGGATGCTCCAAACAAAGGAGGGTTCTCCACAGTGCACTGTGACCTGACTCCCACCCCACCTCAGTGCACTGTGACCTGACTCCCACCCCACCCCAGGGCACTGTGACCTGACTCCCACCCCACCCCCGTGCACTGTGACCTGACTCCCACCCCACCCCCGTGCACTGTGACCTGACTCCCACCCCACCCCAGTGCACTGTGACCTGACTCCCACCCCACCCCACTGGATCTGCCCTCTCTAAATCACTGTGGCCCAGGATCAAGGCACACCTGCCAGAGGTCACCTTCCTCCTTCTGATCTGCTCACCCTCTTCGTTCCCTCCCCTTGCCCATATCAATCTGTATCGGGATGGAGATGGGAGAAGCAGTCAGCATCCTCCGAGGTCTCCCTGGCCCTCCTGTGCTTGTGGGTCAGATCATTCAGTGACCCGCCCACACCACACCTTCTTTTGATGTCAGCTGACCCCAGATGGTCTCTTGAACCCCATCCTCTTTCCTAAGCCCGGTAACCAGGTGTCTCTGGCCAGATGTTTTCCCCTGGCTGTCCAGCCAGGACCTCAGACGCGATACCAGCTTCAAATTCAGTCTCTTCTGGAGGGGAAACCAGGTCAACAAAAATGGCCTGGACTTGGCCCCATGTCTTCTGACCCTACTCTCAGTTCCTGTGCTGTCAGCCATGTGATCTTAGGCAGAACACCCAGGACTTTGGAACTGGAGGATTTTTGTTCCAAAATGAAGCTGAGAGAAGATGGTGAGAGTGTCATACAATGTGGACTGTTATCACTGTCATCCTCGGTGTCGGGGCATTGTTAAGAATCCATCACTGGGACTTGCCTGGTATCCACGTGTGCGTATCTTAGAGCCCCACAGTCCTCTTGGGCCCTGGGGAATCACCTTCAAAACTCTCCATCCTCAGGGTCCACACCAGCCACCCCTGAGCCCTCCAGTGAAGCCTGGCCCCACATCTGCAGGCCCCAGAACAGCAGTGGGAATGAGGGTCCCAGCCCACAGTTGGCCTGGCTCTCTCCCCTACCCCAGTGTCCCACCTGCACCACCCAGAGAGGTATCGCTCATATGAAGGGAATTTTCCAGGCAGTCATGAAGCCATTTGAGCAGAGAATTCTGGAAGCCCAGGAACCCAGAGCATGGTCTAGAAGTGGGGTTCTGTCCCTTTGAGAATTCTCGCCATAGATAGGAGTTCAGGATGGGATCAGCCAAAGGGTGCCCAAGCCCCAGAGGATAACCTCGTCTCTGGACATTGGAGTCAGGCAGAACCCAGTTGGAGTCCACATCTTATTGGTTGGCCTTAGGCAAATGGTAGGTGGAATTGTGCTATAAAGAAAGAAAGAAACTTAGAAGGCAGGAGGATGTAGGTATTTCAGAAACCCAGTAGAGGGCGCTGGGCACTCAGATTTTCTGGTAAAGAGCTTAGGAGAGCCAATGACTGCCCAGTGCTTACCAGGCATCTTCCCCAGTCTCCATGACTGTTCTTTTAGGGGGGTACCTGCAAGTGGCAGAATAACGGCCCCCAACTACGCCCACATGCTCATCCCCTGAGCCTGTGAACCTGTTACCTTGCACGGCAATTGCAGGTGAGAATTAAGTTAAAGATTCTGAGATGGGGAGATGATCCTGGATTACCCGCTGGGCCCAGTGTTGTCACAAGGTTGTCACAGTCTGAGAGATTGGAAAGTGGTCCACTGCTGGCTTTGAAGAGACAGAGGGACACAGAAGCAAAGGGAGGCAGGGGGCTCCTTCCAGACCCCAGAAAATTGGGGAAATGAAACCTCCCTCTGGAGAGAAACGCAGAAAGGACCACAGTCCTGCTCACATCCTGCCTTTAACCCCCTGTCAGACTTCTGGCCCTCCAGAGCTGAATAGTAATCAGTTTGTGCTTTAAGCCACTATGTTAGGGGTAATTCGTTACAACAGTAATAGGAACTGGTAAAACCTCACTCCATAGATACCACAGAGAGGTTGGGTAAACTGCCTAGGGTCACACAGCCAGTGATTGCAGAGTCTGAAGAGGACCCTCACCCCCACCCCCGTGGCTCTGCTGTGCAGGGCTGTGTCCTCCCAGGAACCACGTGCAACTGGAAAACACGAGGAAGCCACGTTCACACCTCTGTGATATTTCCCAGCCCAGAAATGGTTTGAAGCAACCCGAGACCAGCTCTGCCCCTAGGAAAGAGGAAGTCTGAGCAATCTGTGAAGACTTTAAGGGCAAAATGGGAAGTCTACTAAGGGGCCTTCCTTGGTGCAAGCAGGGGCTGGCTAGTGGCTTCAAAGTCAGCAAGTTCTCACCTTGGACACTTCCAGACCCCTGGATCCGTCTCCCTACCTCCCTCTGTACCTGCTCTGCCTCCTGAGCTCTACCACTCCAGCTGCCTCCTGGAGAGAATCCTACCCAGGTTCTGGCCTACCTGGAGCCAGTGTACACCCTCTTCCCTCTCCCTGACTCACTGCCAGCTCCTCCCAGGGCTGCTCCTTCTCACCCTCAGGTCTCTCTTACCCATCACCTCCTTAACCTCACCTCCTGCTGCAGCTTTAAGAAATGAGCACAAAGCCCAGGCGTCAGCAGGGCTGTGTCCCTTGAAGAGGCTCTGGACGAGAGTTTATTTCCTTGCTTTTTCCAGCTTGCAGAGGCCACCTGTGTTTCTTTCTTTCTTTCTTTCTTTTTTTTTTTTTTTTTTTTGAGACAGAGCCTCAAGCTGTCCCCCTGGGTAGAGTGCTATGGCATCACAGCTCACAGCAACCTCCAACTCCTGGGCTCTAGCGAGTCTCCTGCCTCAGCCTCCCAAGTAGCTGGGACCACAGTCATCCACCACAACGCCCAGCTATTTTTTGGTTGCAGCTGTCATAGTTGTTTGGCGGGCCCGGGCTGGATTCGAACCCGCCACCTTAAGTGTATGTGGCTGGTGCCTTAGCCGCTTAAGCCACAGG
>CAUYTI010140147.1:0-14444 GCA_963575145.1 Galago senegalensis | reverse complement strand
CTCAAGCTGTCCCCCTGGGTAGAGTGCCGTGGCATCACAGCTCACAGCAACCTCCAACTCCTGGGCTCAAGCGAGTCTCCTGCCTCCGCCTCCCAAGTAGCTGGGACCACAGGCGCCCGCCACAACACCTGGCTATTTTTTGGTTGCAGCCGTCATTGTTGTTTGGTGGGTCCTGGCTGGGGATTCGAACCCGCCACCTTAGGTGTACGTGGCTGGCGTCTTAGCCGGTTGAGCTATAGGCGCCAAGCCAGAGGCTGTTAGCTTTCAAGTAGAGATACCATGAGGGTAATTTGTGATGCAGAAATCTGGAGTTCAGAGAAGAGGTTGGGATTGTGAGTATATATTAGGAGTTAGCATATAGATATTTTAAAGCTATCAAATTAAATGAAATTGCATAGAGAGTGAAAATAAATAGAAATAAGACATATAAAAAGAATGGAAATAGGAAACTCCAACATTTAGAATTAGGGAACAGAGTATCCAGCAAAGGAAACTGAAACTTAGTACAGCAGTAGGAAAACCAGGAGAACATGGTACTTCAGAAGCCAGTAGAGGAGTATGTTTTTCAAGAAAGGAATGATTCCAGCTATGACAAAAATTATGAATATTAAGTAAAATGAGGATTGAGGACTGAGACTTATCACAAGTAAGGCTTACCCTGATCCTACTCCAGGATCCTACTTCCAAATTTTGGTACCAGTTTTCTCACTTGCTGAACTCTTAAACCCACTTACTACTTTTTATGTTAGAAAATGCATATGGCAGGAGCATGTAGCCACTAGAGTTGCCATATTTAGCAACTAAAGATACAAAATGGTCAGTTAAATTTTAATTCAGATAGAAAAAGTGATTTTTTAATACAAGTATATCTCAAATATTGCACATGCGTATACTATTGTGAGTGATATACTAAAATATTATTCCATGTTTATTTGAAATTCAGATTTAACTGGGCATCCTATATTTAATACGGCAGCTCTACTAGCCTTTGGAATGAGGATAAGGAATATATAAGCAATATGGAGATCTCATAAAAGAAAAGACTTTGTATGCTAAATTAAGGAAATTGAGTTTTCTCACTGGAGGGCAATGGAAAGCCTTTGAAGAGTTTTGAACTAATGATACTAGATTTACATTTTAAGTATACAAGGAGGAAAAATGGACTGCTGAGGGAGAGAAATTGAAAACTTATTGAAATCTCAGAAAAATCTTTTGGTGCATTAAATCAAGGTGATGGTATTAAGAATAAAGAAAATGTTGAATATGTGGTATTATATGATAGGTAAAATTGGCATGTAGCATACACTGAATAAATATTTGTTGCCTTGTATTGAGTCTGAAGAGTGAGGAAAAGGGAAAACTCAAGAATAAAGAGGAACCATAAAAAGAGGCCAGAGAGGGAAAATGTTCATCTTTGTTGTATTGAGGTCCAGTGAGGTAGGACAGGAAAGGTTTATTCTGATAATTGGTGAGGAGTGAAACTGGATTGCTTTGCATTTGATAGTAAATAGGAAGAGAGGAAGTAAAGTTAGGGTCTGTAGACACCTCTTGAAAGAAACTTGCCCATGGACAAGAGGGGAAAGGGGCTGTAGCAGGATGGAGGAGATACGAGATAAAGGGAAAGTTTCCTATCTACAGAATGTCAGATTAGTCAACATATATTAAGTTTTCCTTCTTAAACTATTATAAAGGCACAGTCACTAAAATCAGGGTTTTTAAAAATTTTGTTTTGTTTTGTCAAATTTGAATTTTCATGTCCTCTGGACTTATAGTTAATGATAGGTTAGAGTCCTAAACTATGTTTTTATTTATAGATAACGCTACTTGTGAAGTTTTACCTGCTAAGAAAACTTGCCCAACAACCTCTGAAAAAACAAAGAAAAAAGCAAGTATTGAAGCAGAATAATTATATAAGTTATGAATTTCATTAATAATGAATGTGCTTTTTGTTTGGAGATAGGGTCTCATTCTGTTGGCCAGGCTATAGTGCAGTGACATCATTATATCTCGCTGCAACCTCAAATTCTTGGCCTTAAGTAATCCTCCTCCCTCAGCCTCTCAAGTAGCTGCAACTGTAGGCACCTGCCACCATTCCCAGCTATTTTCTTTATTTTTATAGAGAAGAAGGTTTCCACTGTCTTGCCCAGGCTGGTCTCAAACTCAAGATCCCACCACTGTGACCTCACAAAGTACTAGGATTATAGGCATGAGTCACCATGCCTGGCCAAAGACATACTTTTAACCAATGCTTTTATAGTAATTATTTTTCAGCTATTTAAGTCAATAATTAAAAGTATTTTTGGAGTTTAACAGATTATTCAATTTTATGAAAAACCTAAGCTGCATGTACTTGAATATATATTCTGTATAAGTTTAATGAAAGAACATTAAAATGTACAGTAGTTCTCCCCTTATCTGCAGGGGATCTGTTCCAAGACCCTCAGTAGTTGCTTAAAAACTACAGATGGTACTAAACCCTATATATGTACACTGTGTTGTTTTGATCTGTTAACTGAGATGGCTATTAAGTAACTAATGGGTGGGTAGTTTATACAGCATAGATATGCTGGGCAAAGGGATGATTTATATCTTGGGCTGGACAGAGGGGATGAGATTTTATCATGCTACTCAGAATAACATGCAATTTAAAATGTATGAATTGCTTCTTTCTGAAACTTAACATCTAATATTTTCAGACTGCAATTGACAGCAGGTAACTGAAACTATTAAATGCAAAACCATCAGTAAGGGGAGAATCTACTATACTTCACATTTTTTCCAACTTTCCTTTGAATAGTTTTCCCTTAGTGTAGGGTAAAAATAAGAAATTTGCCATGTAGCCAGAGCAATGTATGTTAGGCTTGGAATCTGTGGGTCTTTGGAGGAAGACTTGGAACTTTATTTTTAAGACTTAGATTATTTCTTTAAGTGAATAATTATTTCATTAATTATATTTTTATGTCATTCCAGTCAGTTAAGTAGTTGCATTTTTTGTTTGTTTGTTCTTACAAATTTTATAGCTAAGAAAACTGAAGTTTAGATTTTCACAATTTTTTTTGGAGGATGTAGTGGTAGGTCTTTCTAGATCTAAAACCTGTGCTTTTCCTACTATTCCACTGTCATTGTAATAAATTAGGAGCAAATTAAAAGAGGGTATAAGTTTCAGCAGGGTGACCTATTAGTAAGAAGTTACAATAATTTTTGGTGAAAGATTGTGATGCCTTTGACTATAGTATTTTGTAGGAGAAATGGAGAGAATTGTATGGCTTCAAGATAATTTTGCTGGTAGAGTTGATAAATTGGATATAGAGGATGAAGAACTGAGAACTGTGAAGAAAGACATATGTTTCTGTCTTGAGCAGCTTTGGTGGTGGATAAAGATGCTATTTACTGTGATAGGAAGATTTGAAAATACATGAAGATGGAAATGTTGAGAGGGCCATGAGCTATAAATCTGGAGGTCAGAGGAACAGATGGGGAGTGTTCAGCATTTTATATATATATATATATATTTTTTTTTTTTTTTTTGCAGTTTTTGGCCAGGGCTGGGTTTGAACCCACCAACTCCAGCATATGGGGTCGGCGCCTTACTCCTTTGAGCCACAGGTGCCACCCTGATATATATTTTTTAAAGTCGTGGAAATGAATGAAATCATCTGGGAAGAAGTACCTATAGCATTAAGAAGAAAAGAGGATCAAGGATCATTCCTTGGAAAACTCCACAGTCATGTAGAATTGAAAGAGTGGCTAGAGAAAAGGAGAAAAATAAACAAAATATGGTATCTTAGAAATCAAGAGAAAAAAGCATTTCACCCACAAAAGAGAAGTAGTCAACAATGTTGAATGCTGCTTGGAGGTGCATTGTTAGAACAGTCAGATATGACAGGAATATTGGAATTATCAGACCAGGAATTTTTAAAAACTATGGCTAATGGCCAGGTGTGGGGCTCATGCCTGTAATCCCAGAATTTGGGAGGCCAAGGAAGGTGGATTGCCTGAGTTCACAGGTTCAAGACCAGCCTGAGCAAGTGTGAGGCCTCGTCTCACCAAGCTTTGTGGTGGGCACCTGCAGTCCCAGCTATTTGGGAGGCCGAGGCAAGAGAATTATGTGAGCCCAGGAGTTTGAGGTTGCTGTGAGCTGTGACACCACGACACTCTACCAAGGGTGACAATGTGATACTCTGAAAAAAAAAACCAAAACTGTGGCTAATGTGCTTAGGGCTTTAATGGAAAAAGTAGACAATGTGCAAGAACAGATGGATAATGAGATGGAAATTCTAAGAATCAAAAATAAATGCTAGAGATTAAGAATACTGTAATAGGAATGAAAGATATCCTTGGATGGGCTCATTAGTAGACTAGACACAGGAGAAAAAAGAATATCTGAGTTTGAAGATATAGCAATATAAACATCCAAAACTGAAAAGAAAAGAGAAAAAAGACTTTTAAAAAGACAAGAATATCTGAAAACTATGGCACAACTACAAAAGATGTAATATACATAGCCTGACAAAGACAAGACAAACAACAAAAAAGTCTATACAGTAGCTTCCCCTCTTACTTGCATGGGGATATGTTTCAAGACCCTCAGTGGGCGAAGCCTCCTATAATACAAAATCCTGTGTACTCTGTTTTTTCCTATATAGCAATGGGCAGGTAGCATATACAACATGGATATCGTGGACAAAGAGATGATTTATGTCCTGGGTGTGATGGAGCAGAACAATGCGAGATTTTATCATGCTATTCTGAATGGTATACAGTTTAAATTTTTCACTAATATTTTCAGACCAGGGTTGACCATAGGTAACTGAAAACACAGTAAGTGAAGCTGGATAAGGGGAAACTATTATACATATAAAGGAAACATCAAAAGGAACAGAACAGAATGGAATAGAAGAAATACTTTGAAACAGTAATGACTCCTAATTTCCTCAAATTAATGTCACAAACCAAACGATAGATCTAGGAAGCTCAGAGCACTCCAAGATGGATAAATGCAAAAAAACTATACATAGGCATATTATATACAAACTTAAGAAAATCCAATATAAAGAAATTTTGAAAGAAGCCAGAGGAAAAAAATATCTTCCCTATAGAGGAGTGACAATAAAAACTATAGACATCTCCCTAAAAATTATGCAAGCTAGAAGAGTGGAGTGAAATATTTTATTGTTAAAAGAAGATGACTCACCAACCTAGAATTACATATGCAGCAAAATTATCCTTCAAAAATGGAAGTGAGGGCAGTGCCTGTGTCTCAAAGGAGTAGGGTGCTGGCTCCATATACCGAAGGTGGTGGGTTTAAACCCGGCCCCGGCCCAAAAAATGGCAAAAAAAAAAAAAAAAATGGAGAAATAAACACTTTTTTAGACAAAAGTGAAGGAATTTTTTACAAGTATACCTACCTTGCAAGACAGGTTGAGATAAGTTGTTCATACAATAAGTCAGAAACTGAGATCTGCATAAAGAAAGACTTTCAAGAATCTGTGAGGGAAGATAAAAACATTAATTTTATTATTCTTAATTGATTTAATATATAGTTCAAAATAATAATGGTACCAATGTAGTTGATTATGTATGCTTATGTATGTTTTTGTATATGTTATATACATTGTGTATACTTATGTATAAGTAAGATAGACGACAGCTATGATAAAAGGGATAGAATGGCAGGATTAGGAATATTTTGTTATTGCAAAGTACTTGTACCACCCATGAAATGGTATGGTATTATTTGAAAATGGACTTGAATTAATTTTAAATGTGTAATGAAAATTTATTTATTTATTTATTTTTATTGTTGGGGATTCATTGAGGGTGCAAAGAACCAGGTTACACTGTTTCCATTTGTTAGGTAAAGTCCCTCTTATAATTATGTCCTGCATTCAAGATATATTGCAAATTTTAAAGGTCACTGGTCTAGATGTACCAGTTAAAGACAGATATTGTCAATGGATCAAAAAACAAGACCCAGCTGTATGTTTCCTTTTTTCTTTCTTTCTTTTTTTTTTTTTTTGAGACAAGAGTTTCACTATGTCGCCCTCAGTAGAGTGCTGTAGCATCACAGCTCACAGCAACCTCAAACTCTTGGGCTTAAGGTATTCTCTTGCCTCAGCCTCCTGAGTAGCTGGGACTATAGGCACATGCCATAATGCCTATCTATTTTTTTTTTTTGGTTGTAGTTGTCATTGTTGTTTGGCAGGTCCAAGCCAGGTTCGAACCCACCAGCCACAGTGCCCCAGCTGATGAGCTACAAGGGCTGAGCCCAGCTGTATGTTTTCTGTGAAAAAATCCACTTTAAATATAAAGACATGTATAGTTTTAAAATAAAGGTATGGAAAAATATAATCATGCTAACAATAATCAAAATAGGAATAGCTGTATTGATTTAGTTATCAGGAGGAAGGAAGGGTATTATATTAGGATAAAGGAGGCAATACTGTAAGAAGACGTAAAAATTCTTAATTAACACACACCAAACAACACAGCATTAAAATATATAAGGCAAAAACTAATAGAACTTCAAGGCAAGTTAGATGAACCTGCTGCTATTATAGTTGAAGACTTTTACATCTGTCTATCCAAAATAGACCTGGGCCAGGTTTAATGGCTCATGCCTGTAATCCTAGCATTCTGAAAGGTGAGGTGGGTGGATTGCTTGAGTGTAGGAGTTTGAGACCAGCCTAAGCAAGAGTGAGACCTCGTCTCTACTAAAAACAAAAAAACAGGCTTCATAGTAGGCGCCTGTAGTCTCAACCACTGGGGAGGCTGAAGCAAAAGGATTGCTTGAGCCCAAGAGTCTGAGGTTGCTGTGAGGTAAGTTACCACAGCACTTCACCCTGGGGACAGGGTGAGACAGCGCTCCCTACCCAGGGGACAGGATGAGACTCTGTCTCAAAAAGAAAACTAAACCAAAACAGGACAGACCCATCAGGCAGAAAAAATTAGTAAGGATATAGTTGAACTCAACAGCACCACCAATCACTGTTTGATATCTATAGGCTACTTCATCCAACAATAGCAGATTACACATTCTTCTCAAGCTCACATGGGAAATTTATCATTATAGACATCAACTTAAGCATTATACCAGGTATCCATGTAACAAGAGCACTTGTACCCCCTTGATGTTTAAAAAATTTTTTATTTAAGTTTAATGTGAGGGTACAAACAACTAGGTTATAATATTTGAGTGTTAGGTATAGTCCCTCTTGTGTCCCACAGCCAAAAGGTATGCTAATAACACCTTTACATTGTGCCCATTAAGTGGGAACACACCAAAACCCTCCCCTCCTCCCCTCCCCAACTTGAGTTGAGTTTTTCTCTGATGTGGGTGTGTTATTAGATTGTCTGTTAGCTTCATATTCATATCAAGTATGTTGGATATTTGCTTTTCTGTTCTTGTGATACTTCACTAAGAAGAATGTGTTTCAACTCCAACCAATAAATACAAAAGATGTAAGGTCTCCATCTTTTTTATGGCAGTATAGTATTTCATATATATATATGTATGTGTACATATACACACACATACACATATCATAATTTCTTTTTTTTTTTTTTGAGACAGAGCCTCAAGCCATCCCCCTGGGTAGAGTGCTGTGGCATCACAGCTCACAGCAACCTCCAACTCCTGGGCTCAAGCGAGTCTCTTGCCTCCACCTCCCAAGTAGCTGGGACCACAGGCACCCGCCACAACGCCCGGCCATTTTTTGGTTGCAGCCGTCATTGTTGTTTGGTGGGTCTGGGCTGGGGATTCAAACCCGCCACCTTAGGTGTACGTGGCTGGCGCCTTAGCCGGTTGAGCTATAGGCGCCGAGCCATATCATAATTTCTTAATCCATTTCTGGGTTGATGGGCTTTTAGGTTTCTACATCTCAGTGATTATAAATTGAGCTGTGATAAACAATTTAGTATAGATGTCCTTATGATAAGATTATTTTTTTTCTTCTGGGTAAATGTCTAGAAATGGGATTACAGGATCAAATGGGAGGTCTAATAATTTGAGTTCTTTGAGTATTCTCCATGCTTCTTTCCAAAGAGGCTGTATTAGTTTGCAATCCCATCAACAGTGTAAAAGTGTTCTTCTCTCTCCACATCCATGCCAGCATCTGCAACTTTGGGACTTTGTGATGCGGGCCATTCTCACTGGGGTTAGGTGATATCTCAGGGTGGTTTTGATTTGCATTTTTCTGGGGATTAGAAATGATAAGCATTTTTTCATTTTTTCATGTGCAGAAGCTTTTCAGTTTAATTAAGTCCCATTTGTTTATTTTTGTTGTTTTGTGATTGCTACTGAAGTGTTTTTCATAAAATCTTTCCCCAACCCAACATTGTTGAGAGTTTTTGCCACACTTTCTTCAAGGATTTTTTATCATTTTATGTCTTCGATTTAAATCTTTTATCCATCTTGAGTCAAGTTTTGTAAGTGGTGAAAGGTGTAGTTCCAGTTTCAATCTTTTACATGGGGTTATCCAGTTCTTCCAGCACCATTTATTGAATGGGGATTCTTTTCCTCAGTGTATGCTTTTGTTTGTTTTACCAAAGATCAGATGGCAACAAGAGACTGGTTTAATCTCCTGGCTTTCTATTTGGTAACACATGTCTATGTCTCTATTTTTGTGCCAATATCATACTGTTTTGATTATAGTAGACTTTTAATATAACCTGAAGTTTTGTAGAGTAATGCCTTTGGCTTTGTTTTTATTACTAAGAATTGCCTTGGCTGTATGGGTTTTTCTGATTCCATATGAAATGAACTATTTTTTTTTAGTTCCTCAAAGATATTAATATTTTAATGGCGATTGCATTGTAGATTGCTTTGGATAGTATAAACAAATTAACAGTGTTTATTCTTCCCACCTAAGAGAGTGGTATGTTCTTCCATTTGTTAATGTCTTCAGTTATGTCTTTTAGGGTTTCATAATTCTCTTTGTAGAGGTCCTTCACCTCATTTGTTAGGTATATTCCTAGGTATTTCATTTTTTTTAAGCTACTAATGAAGGGCATTATTTCTTTGATTAGGTTCTCAACTTGGCTCTTATTGGTATATAGAAAGGTTACTGATTTGTGGACTTTGATTTTACACCCTGAGATATTACTGTATGTGTTGATCACTTCTAGTAGTCTTGTGGTTGAGTCTGAGGTTGTCTAAGATCATATTAGAGGTTCTCTATGATCATATTATCTGCAGAGTGAGATTTTGACCTCCTCTACTCCCATCTGGATACCCTTTATATGCTTCTCTTGCCTGATTGCATTGGCTGGAACTTCTTAAACTATGTGAATAGTAGTGGTGATAGAGGATATCCTTATCTGGTTCCAGTTTTAAATGGAAAAGCTTTCAGTTTTTACTCCATTTAGTATGATATTAGCTGTGGGTTTGTTGTAGATGGCTTCAATCAGTTTAAGAAATGTGCCATCTTTTTTTTTTTTTTTGAGACAGAGCCTCAAGCTATTCCCCTGGGTAAAGTGCCATGGCATCACAGCCTACAGCAAACTCCAACTCCTGGGCTCAAGCGAGTCTCCTGCCTCAGCCTCCCAAGTAGCTGGGACCACAGGCGCCTGCCACAATGCCTGGCTATTTTTTTTGGTTGTAGCTGTCGTTGTTTGGCGGGCCTGGGCTGGATTCGAACCTGCCACCTTAGGTGTATGTATTTTTTTTGGTTGCAGCTGTCATTGTTGTTTGGTGGGCCTGGGCTGGATTCAAACCTGCCGCCGTAGCCACTTGAGCCACAGGCGCTGAGCTATGGCTGTATTCTTAAATGTTCTTATTAGAAAGGGATGGTAACAGTTTTATCAAATGTTTTTTCTGCATCTATTGAAAGGATCATATGCTCTTTGTTTTTGCTTTTATTGATATGGTAAATTACATATATTGGTTTGCATATGTTAGACCAACCTTGCATCCCTTGGATGAAGCCTACTTAATTGTGATGTATAATTTTTTTAAAGTGTAGCTGTAATCTGTTGACTAAGATTTTGTTGAGTATTTTTGCATCAATATTCATTAGTAAAATTATTCTTTAGTTCTCCTTTTCTGTTGGGTCCTTTTCTGGTTTTGGTATCAGGGTGATGTTTGTTTCATAGAACATGTAGAAGAACATTCTATCCTTCTCAATATTTTGGAATAGGTTCTGCAACATAGGTATAAACTCTTCTTTGAAGGTTTGATAGAATTCTGGTGTGAAGCCATCAGGTCCAGGGCTTTTTTTTCTTTTGAAACATTTTTTTATTGTGTTTTCAATCTCAGTGCTTGATATTGGTCTGTTCAAGAGATCTGTTTCTTCCTGGTTAAGTCTAGGGAGACAGTATGATTCTAGATATTGGTTCATTTTCTCCACATTATCAAATTTTTAGACATAGAGTTTCTTGTTGTCAGACATGATCTTGTGTATCTCTGTGGTATTGGTTGTTATTTCCTCTTTTTGTTTAGAGATTTTACTTTTCTGTTTCTAGTTAATGTGGCCAAAGGTTTATCAATTTTATTTATCTTTTTGAAGAACCAACTTTTATTTCATTAATTTTCTGAATGATTCTCTTGTTTTCAGTTTCATTTATTTCTGATTTAATTTTGGTTATTTCTTTTCTTCCAGTAGGTTTGGGATTGGATTTTCCATTTCCTTAAGATGATTCATTAGATTGTTGATATGCTTTATTTCTGTTGTTTGGATGTAGGCATCTAATATGATAAATTTCCTGCTGAGGGCTGCTTTTATAATATCCCACAGGATTTGGTAGCTTGTAGCTTCATGTTGTTATGTTTGAGGAATTTAAAAATTTCCTCCTTTATCTCTTCCTTGACCCAACTGTCATTCAACATAAAGTTGTTTAATTTCCATTCCTTTGTGTGGGGATAAAATTTTTTGTTCAAGTAGAGTTCTGCCTTTAGTGTCTTGTGATATAAAAAGATACAGAGTATAATTTCATTTCTTCTAATTTTTTTGAGGTTTGATTTGTATCCAAGGATATGGTCTATTTGGAGTGTGTTCTATGGGCTGGCGAGAAGAACACATATTTCTTAGTTTTGTGATGGTGTGTTCTGTATATATCTATTAAGACCATTGTTCTACAGTTACATTTAAGTCTCTTGTATCTTTGTTTAGTTTCTGTTTAGATGACCTCTCCAGTTCTGTCATGGGGTGTTAAAGTCCCCAGCTATTATGGTTTTATAGGTTATTGTACTGCTTCAATCATTTAAGGTCTGTTTCATAAATTTGGGAGCATCTAAGTTGGGTGCATAAATATTTAGGATTGAATGTCTTCTTGTTTTATTATTCCCTTGACCAGTATGAAGTGACCATCTTTGTCTTTTTTAACTTTAATTGCCTTAAATGCAATGAAAATATGATTGTGACCCTCCCTTTTTTCTGATTTCCATTTGCCTGAAATATTGTTTTCCAACCCTTCACCCTGAGTCCTGTTTTGTCCTTTGAGGTTAGGTGTGTTTCATGGAGATAGCATATACATGGCTTGTGCTTTTTTATCCAATAGGCCAGGGGGATACTCAAGTGGGGAACTCAAGCCATTTACATTAATTGAGAGAACTGATAATTGTGGTGGCATTCTATTCATCTTATTTTATGAAAGTCCATTGATTAGTTTTATCCTTATCACCATTGTGGAAGCTAGGATTTGTTCTTTAGTTTCTGGGTGTTTATTTTGCTGGTGGTCCATTGTGGTGGTCAGTGTGGAGAACAGGTCTAAGACTTGCTGTAGAGCTTATCTTGTGGTGAATTTCCTCAGTGTTTGCATATTAGTAAAAAATTTGATTTCTCCATAAATTTTGAAGCTTAGTTCAGCACAATATAGAATTCTGGGCTGAAAATTTTTTTGTTTAAGAAAGTTAAATATATATGACCATTCTCTTCTGACTTGGGAAGTTTCAGCTGAAAAGACTGTTGTCACCCTGATAGATCTGTCCCTGTAGATCAATTGGTGCTTACTTCAGGCTGCTTGCACAATTTTCTCTTTCACCTTGACTTTGGACAGGTTCTTTACAATGTGTTTTGGAGATGTTCCATTCATATTGAGATGACCCAGATTTGATATCCCTCTAAAAGGAGTGTTTATGAATTTGTAGTGAAACTTGGAAAATTTTCATTTATGATATCCTCCAGTAGGGATTTTATTCCTTTGGGATGTCCTTCTCTTTCAGGGATCCCTATGAATTGTATGTTTGAACACTTCATGAAGTCCCGTAATTCCCTGAGTGAATATTCTTCTTTGTCTTCTTTTTTAGCTCTTTAACTACCCAGGTTAGCTTAAAAGCTTTATCCTCAAGTTCTGAGATTCTTTCCTCTCTGTGATCTAATTTGTATCAACAATTCTACTACATCTTTATGTTCCCCAATGACTCCATCAATTCATTGACCTCCTCCATAGCCTTTCTATATTCTTCATATTTTTGATCCATTTTTGATTCTGCTTTTCTGTTTTCTCATCAATTCCCTTTATTGTTTTTTCCCTGCATATTTTAAATCCCCTTTCTGTCATTTACACTGAATCTTTATAGGTGGAATTCTCTGTGATGTCTACCTCATACCATCTCAGAGGGGTTGCTCTGTTCTGAGTTTTCATGTTGCGAGAATTTTTCAGATGGTTACCCCTTTTGTGTGTTTTCTTCTTATTCACTTCCTTTCTCTACTTTTTCCTCTCACTGCCTCCTTTGCTTTAAATGACCTTCTCTCTGAGCTTAGGTGTTGAAGTTGCCTACTCACTTACCTTCTGTATTGGTTTTCCTCTGCTCCAGATCTCCTTGCTGGCTCCTGCAGTCTCCTATTCCTTCACTGTGCCCCTGGGGTAATGTTTCTGGGTAGGTTTCCCCCAATCAGAGGTGGCCAAAGATCTTTCCTCCCTGATTCACTGAGAATACCTGGCAAGTAGATGTCTCTAATCTGCCATCTTGCTCTTCTTCCTTGTTTAAAAAAATTTCTGTAAATTAAAAAATATAAGTAAACTAAAATTCCATTTGATTCCCCCCCAAAAAAAGCATAAATAAATTAGCCAGATGTTGTGTTGTATTCTTCTAGTCCCAGCTACTTGGGAGACTAAAGGAGAAGGATCAATTGAGGCCAGGAGTTCAAGGGTACAGTTAGCTATGATCATACCTTTGTACTCAAGCCTGGGATCTAAAGTAGAAACTCAAATGTCTATCTATTGATGTGTAGATAAGTAAAATGTGGCATATTATACCATAGAATGTTTGTGGCTCAAGGAGTAGGGTGCTGGCCCCATATACCGGGGGTGGTGGGTTCAAGCCCAGCCCTGGCCAAAACTGCATAAAAAAAAAAAAGTTAATTCACAATAAAAAACAAATGAAGTATTGATACAAGCTACAACATGGATAAATCTTGAAAACATTATGCTGTATGAAAGAAGCCAGTTACAAGACCATGTAATATATGATTCCATTTATATGGAATATCCAAGATCAACAAATATATAAAGACAGAAATAGATTAGTGCTTACTTAGGCCTGGTGGTGGTGGAATGGGAATGCACTAATGATTATGAAGTTTCTTTTAGTAGACAAAAATAAACTAAAATTAGATCATAGTGATCCTTGCATGGCCCTGTGATATACTAAAAACTATTTTATACTTTATATCAGGGGTCCTCAAACCTTTTAAACAGGGGGCCAGTTCACTGTCCCTCAGATCATTGGTGGGCTGGACTGTGAGCCCCAGGACAAGTTGGCTGCTAAGCAGCACAGGCAGTGGTGGCAAAAACACCTGGCGGGCCGGATAAATGTCCTAGGTGGGCTGCATGTGGCCCGCGGGTTGTAGTTTGAGGATGCCTGTGTAATATGGATGAATTTTATGGTATATGAATAATACCTCAAAAAAGGTATTTAAGAAACCAAACATCCCAATATTATTACTATTATTTTTGGAGATAGGGTCTCTGTTTGACTGGCTAGAGTACCTGTCATCATAGCTCACTGCTACCTCAAACTCCTGGGTTTAGTCTACTTGCCTCAGCTTTCCAAGTAGCTGGAGTTAGAGGCACATGCTACCATGCCCAGCTAATTAAAAAATATTTTTTATTAGAGACAGGGTCTCACTATTGCCCAGGCTGGTCTCAAACTCCTCGTCTTAGTTGATCCTCCTTCATTAGTGTACCAGAGTCCCTCTATCCTATTATATGGAAGAGAGAAGTCCTTGAAAAGATGAGAGATGGATCCAGAATACAAACTGGAGAAACTGGTCTTTAGAAGAGTGGAATACTTCCATTGTGATACATTTGTAGATCTGGTAATGGTGGGGGCAAGCTTTGCACTTATAAGGAGACTCAATATTTCTTTTTTTTTTTTTTTTTTGAGACAGAGCCTCAAGCTGTCCCCCTGGGTAGAGGGCCGTGGCATTACAGCTCACAGCAACCTCCAACTCCTGGGCTCAAGCGAGTCTCTTGCCTCCGCCTCCCAAGTAGCTGGGACCACA